>JAWRVF010001810.1:0-40848 GCA_036785485.1 Physcomitrellopsis africana | reverse complement strand
AGAGTTATTTCAGGAGTTTGAAAGGCGATTTCTTCAATTGTCTCGGGTTGAGAAACTTACACTTGAAAATGACAAGGTGGAGCTATTTCTCCAATCAGCCAACAATGAATTACAGAGGGAGTTGGAATTATTGTTGGAGGACAATACAGAAGACAATGGACTTACTACTGATTGGAAAAAGGTCTCGGAAGCAGTAGGTATACTTGCTAAGAGAGAATACCGAAGAGGCAAGGTAGTGATAAGACAAGAAATTAGGCCTCCTCCAATTACAATATCTCGCAGGCAAGTATCAGAACCTGCTATACCAGTAAGTACTATTTCCATTCCTATGTCCACAGTTGTACCACAAAAAGATGCAATTGAGGAGTTAGTGAAAGGAATGAAAGACTTACAAATCAAATTGGCAAAGCTAGAAGAAAAGGGAGGAATATCTGAGATCAAACCTACATCAAAGCAAGGATATATACAACGATGTATTTGGTGCGATAGTATGGAGCATCCTCGTAAGGAATGTGGAGATTTTGCTGATATTCTGCAACAAGGAGTAATTATATGGAAAGATGGAAAGATTGCACTGCGTGACACAGGTGAGTTCCTCAAAACCAACTTTGGAAAAGGAAGGATGAAAAGGGTTTTAGAGGATTATTTATCTCAACATACTATGGCATCAGGAAAAGCTACCACTTATGGTATCGAGGTTATAGGGGAGAAGGAAGATGTTTTTGATAAACATGTGGATACGGGGGATTTATGGAATCATGCTATCACCAGCATGAATAAGGGAAAGACATCAAGGCAAGAATTGCTTAATACAGCCACAACAATCAGGAATGCCACAGGATGGGATGATCCTGTAGATACCATGTCGGTGCATGCTTATCTAGCAAAATCCCACCATGAAGCTTTGATGGATATGAAGAGGGGAAGAAATATGCCAGAAGAAAACCTTGAGGGACCAAATAATAAGAAAAGATCTCAAAGAGATGAAGAAAGAACACAAAATAAAGGGGTATCTACACCGCAAGATAGTAGATCATCTGAGAATAGACCATCAAAATCATATTTCGAGGATATACCACTATCAAAAGAGAAATGGGAAGAAAGGATGGAAATGGGTAAAAACAAAGAGAAGAGCAAGCCTGTTGCCTATAAACTGCAATCAGATATTGAGGCAACAACAAATTTGAAAGAGGTATTAGAAGAAAGGGTGTTAAATGCTAAAATTGAATTTACACTCCATGAAATTTTGGGCATTGCAAAGAGAGAATTCCATGATGTCATTATTGACACTATTAAAAGAAAAAGGCAATTGATAGGAGAGTCAGCAATGTCTAATGCGCTTGATACAACATTAACAAAAGAAGAGGAGCTGGAGTTGGCTAAATGTTGTATCAATCAAAAGGATCAATTTTCCTTAGATGAGGATAAGGTTGATGACAAAGGTCCTAGTCACTATTCTAAGAAGCATTGGGCTAGAGCCACCACAGAAACTTTGATGAAGGTGGGAGACTTGACAGATCCAGTAGTTGCTCTTATTGACCATGGATCTGAAATCAATATTATGTCTAAAGATATTTATAAATGTGGGAAGTGGCCTATTGATACTGAACATGGTTGGGTGATCCGGCGTGAATAACGCGTGTGATCTTGTCCGGATGTAAAGGTGAAAATTGGAATGTATCTATTGAGCAATTTTTTGTTCGAGAACGAAATACTAATATCAAACAAAAATTCTTCCAGACTAACCATATATTATTAAGCGGATGGAACCAAAAGTATTAGATGATGTGGATGCATTAATAAACTTTGCGTGCAAAATGAGATCGATCTGCAGCGATTGCAATTTTTAAATCTACACCTTAAATCCTTGGTATAGCAGGGATTTATCTAAGTGTATACCAAAAATTGATGAAGAGTTTAAGGATTTTTGCAAGGTACCACTATAGACCGAGGATGTGGTGGTACATCAGAGAAGGTACTCTCGCAAGGAGAAGAAAGTACCTTTTGTACGGGAGTTGTAGAAATTTTTAAAAGTGGATTTGCTGTACATATGCAAATTAATGATCTACAAAAACGAGAGAGAAGGATTGTGAGAAAAACAAAAAAAGTCCTAAAAAGAGTGGATGTGCTTGATGAAGATGACAAGATAATAGGTATATATATAGAAACAGGTTTAGAAGATATATTGGAAGAACTTATAAAGGTTGAAGTAACAGATGAAGACCATGTGGTGCAAGTACATTCAAGAGAGCTCTATTCCATTATACAAGCGTTTCAAGGTTATGAAGTCAAGGTTGAAACTAGGTACAAAACAGTAGGAAGAAAAATAAAACCTGTAGCTATACCATTGCCTAGTGATTCAAACCACCAAGTTCAAGAGGCTTCAAAGGAAAGGAGTTTACGAAATCTTGATCAAATTGGCCATAAGTTTACAGAAAGTACGTTCAAGGAGTTGAAAGTAGGATCTGCAGATTTTCTTCTACCTACCGAAGAAATAGAATTCAAAAAAATGTTGAGGTAGCATGGAAAAGCTTTTGCTTTTGAACCCTCAGAAATTGGATGTGTGGATCCAAGTATTGTAGCGCCAATGGTTATATTTACAGTTCCACATGCTCCATGGGATCTAAGGCCAATTTCGGTACCTAGAGCGCATCTATCCAAACTTATAGAATTATTAAAAGAAAAGATACGGATGAAAATTTTAGAACCATCATTTGCACCATCTTCTAGCTGTTGGTTTACAGTACCAAAGAAGAATGGAACTCTACGATTTATTCAAGATATGCAACTAGTGAATCAAGTGACCGTTAGAAATACAGGAGTGGGACCAATTGTTGGAGAATTTGCTGAAGCATTTGCTGATAGAGCCATTTATTCTATTGGAGATCTTTATTCTGGGTACGACGAGTTTCAACTTGCGGAAGGAAGCAGGGATATCACTACTATGAGGACACCTTTAGGGCTGGTGAAAATGTGTACATTACCACAAAGAGCAACAAACTCAGTTGCTCATATGATGAATGGGATGAATAAGGTGCTGCGTGATTTTATTCCAGAAAAGACTATGCCTTTTTTGGATGACATTCCAATAAAAGGGTGTATAGAAGAAGAAAAAGAGGAAATAATGGATCAGAGGGGGTGTCGTAAATTTGTATCTAATCATATTTTTGATTGTGATAAGATTTTATCGCGGCTTGAAGAAGTCCACTTGACCCTATCAGGAGCTAAATCAACCTTTGGCGTTCGAGAGGTTGTTATTGTGGGGCATTTATGTGGATGGTTTGGTCGTAAACCAGACCCTACTAAAATAGATGCCATACAACGGATGAAAGAAGTTTGTAGCTCACAAACAGAGGTACGGAGATTTTTGGGAGCTTGTATATTTTATTACATATGGATTCCACATTATGCACATATAGCGGATCCTCTCTATGGTCTGCTATGAAAAGGGAAGAGGTTTAAATGGGAGAAGATACATATAGAAGCAATGCAAAGGTTGAAGCAATCATTGTCTTCTCCACTTGTGGTACGTACAGTAAATTATGAGAATAGAAAACCGGTGATACTTACAGTTGATACTAGTCCAATAGCTATTGGTTGGGCACTAGGGCAGGATGATGAAGAAGGGAATCGATTTGCTATACGATTTGGAGCCAAAGTATTAAGTGAAAGACAAAGGTGCTATCCACAAGTAAAACGAGAATTATGGGGGGCAGTGACAGCCATGAAAACTGATAGAGATTATCTAATTGGAGCATCAGTGATAGTGGAAACAGATTGTTTACCACTATTGGGAATGATCACCAATTGTAATACCCCTGATATTGCTATGCTGAGGTGGATTGCATATATTAAGTCTTTAAATCCTGAATTCAAGCACATAGCAGGTAAAAATAATCCAGTGGCGGATATGCTATCTCGGGCTAGGTATAAACAAGAAGAAGATTTAATTGATGATACCGAAGATGTAGGTATTACCTTCTATTCTCGAACACAACAAAAAGAGAAAGAGTATCCAAAACTATTCATGGAAGAACTATATGAAAGAGAATGGTTAGATATTGGATACTATTTGAGCACGCTATCAAGGCAACTAGAATGGAATGATATTTATTTTAAGCAAATTAGGCGGAAAGCCTACAATTAGCTTTTACGAGATGGATACTTATGGAAGCGATGTAAAAGGGACAATGGTATACCACAAAGAATAATTTGCAAGAAGGAAATGCAAGAGCAATTGATTCAAGAATTCCATAATAACTTGTGGGCGGGTCATAGAGGTATTTATGCTACCTTTAACAAGCTTAAAGAAAAATATTGGTGGCGTAATATGTATAGAGATGTAGTAAAGTTTGTGGAATCATGTCAAACTTGCCAAATGTATTCAGAGATTCGACATAGAGAAGGGTTGCATCCTACATATCCTCTAGCAATACATTATAAATGGGTGGTGGATTTAGTTACTATGCCTATGGGATTATGGCAAATGCGATACTTGGTTTTGGCACGAGAAGATTTATCCAACCAGGTGGAGGGAAGAGTTCTACGAACAAAATCCACTGAAGGAGTTTGTAGATTTTTACTGGAGGATGTGATTTGTAGATATGGATGTATTGGAAAAATTACTGCTGATCGTGGAGAATTAGATACATATGAGGCAAGGAAATTTTTTGAAAGATGTGGAATCAAGCTTGCACTTACAACAGCGTATAATCCAGAGGGTAATGCCAAAAGTGAGCGAGGTCATCCTCCGATAGTAAAAGCCATTGTTAAAGCATGTAAAGGAAGGACGAAGGAGTGGCGAAGATTATTACCATTTGCTCTATGGGCTGATCGTACTACTTACAGTTCAGTAACTGGATATATGCCCACAGAATTGATACAAGGACAAAAGCCTATTATTGCGATTGAAGAGCAAATATATACTTGGAATGTATTACCTTGGCAAGACAATGTGTCTAGAGAAGAACTTCTTGCACTTCAAATCCGTCAATTAGAGAGAAGATTTGAAGATATAGAAAAAGCAGTTGTTAAACTAAGGGAGGCACGAATCAAAAATAAAGATAGATTTGACAAGCGACATCAATTAAGGCCAAAAGAAATTCAAGAAGGTGATTGGATTTTGGTGTATGATAGTAGCTTGGATAACCAGCATAGTACTCTTAGAAAATTTTCTAAACGCTAGTTTGGACCTTATGTGGTTATAAATGTTTTAGATAATGCCACGTAATTATTAAGAGAGCTAGATGAAATACACTTTAAAGTTCCAATTGCAGGAAAACGTATAAAACTCTTCAAACAATGGGATCAAGATATAATACATGAAGATATAAGAGAAGAAATTGACTTCTTTAGAGATGAAGAAGAAGAACAAGATTTTGAAGAAGATATTGTTGGAGCAATAATATGACGCCAACCACAACTTCAACTCTTGTTGGTGCATACCGGAGGATGCACAGGTTTGGAGGGGGTGGATGTCGTGTTGTGGTTTGGCTACTATGTAAAAAAATTGTACATGTATATTTGATGTACAATTTACTACTTAACTAAATGAAAGTCATATTAGTGGATTTTATTGGTTATAGGATGTGATTAGGTTGCTAGTTTAGAAAGGATCTATTAAAAGGATTATTATTAAGGTTTATACAACCTTATTTTCTTTTAGTAGTGACTTTTGAAGTTAATTTTATATGGATAATAACTTGTATATATCTTAAGTCACCTATGTTAGACATTGGTGATCCTTAAGATCTTATTTATTTCTTTTATTTGGTGCTTAAAGCACCAAGTATGTAAATCTTATAAGAAGAAGGGTTAGAAAAGGGTTTTTAGTGTAAAAAGGGTAGTTTGGCCATCCATGTGGATGAATAGAGGTGGATGATAGAAATCTCTATTCTAATTGGCCAAAAATCATGCCCAATGGGCTTCAAGGAGGCTGCCCGAGGGTTTATTAGGAGTTAGGGTTTGTTTTTCGGGGAGAAGTCGAACATCAGAGGCTAGGGTCATCAGGTTTAGGTTTTTGGGTATGGTTTAGGTGCAAATCTTGCATGATTTGGACTTTTAATGAAGGAGTTATAGGCACTCAAAGTTAGGGTGTTGATTTTGGACATACTGTCACTCTTTTGGATATATCTCGCGCATACAGAGAGCAATCAAAGATCGGCGACTGAGGTTGGAAAGCGCACTTTCTCGGCTACACTTTTCACGTATATCTCGATAAAATCCAAGCTAGGATCAAGGAGATATTGCGAGTTGAAGTCAGTGCTTGTAAGCTAAAGGCAGTAAGTGACTCTGCTTAACTAGCGGTTACATTTTGAGCTATATCTTAGTCAATTTGATAGATTTTTGGCTCAAAATTTTCAGGAGTATATATGTTTATGTCACAAGACTATGTGCAAAATTTTTGTGGCATTAGGGTTTTGGGTTTGTGAGATATAGAGAAAATAGTGCTCAGGTGTCTCTGAGCTAGGGTTTTAAGCACCTGCTAGGGGTTTTGAGATATCAAACGATCGGAAGTATATTTGCGGTTGAATTTTTTTTGTGGTAAAGCTTAAAGGTGAATTCTACCTTTCCTGAAAGTTTGAAGAAAACTGAACGGCTGGATCAGAAGATATGATTTTCTAAAGTTTGGAAAGAAAAACATCCTTTGCGGGAAAATATATTTTTAAGGGTTTTTGTTGCAAATTTGGACTTTTGTGCATACTAAAGGTGTTTTTTGGGAGCCAAGACTTTATGGAGGTGTAAAAGGTGGATGTATAGAGCCATGATATGATTTTGATATATAGATGAGTCTTTAAAAGGTTTTTAAGGATTTTCTACATATCATAGAGAAAACTTATGTACAAACCTACTTAAAATAAGAGGTTTTAATCATACAAAACCTTTTTCTTATATTATCGTGTGTATTTGTCCTTCTTATTAAGGACAAATAACTCATTAGAGTTTAGCCAATTAATATTAAGTAAAATTCTCTACAGCTAGGTACCCGGTGTATTCCTAGATAGAAGTTCACGCCACAACGGTCCCTATTATAATTGGACAAACATATTTTTTGACATATTGTCTTTTTTGACAACCATACTCATCATTTTGTGGTTGCATTGTTTCTTTGGATAATAGTGAGCAGTGCGCTTAGATTCTCTATAATATAAACAAAATATTTCTTAACGACGACCAGTCTTTTCTTGTATAGTAAGAGATTTAAAATGCATCATATTGTCATACTACATTTACGTGTAATATATAAAAATATTATATATCTTGTATCTATTATTAATACATATATGAGTGCTAGAGATTATTTTAGAAAATATTATAAGGAGAGGATTTATTATAGCCACTTAGTTAGTGAATTAAGATGGCTATTTGTTTTGTTCCTACCTTATTTATATCCTAGAATAGACTCTTTTGTAATTATAAGAAAAGTAAAGGTTGTTTTACCTTTCATGTTGATTTTTGAGATAGAATGGATCTTATGAGGGATAAAAAAAGAAGAGCATGGGGTGAATAGGGCCTGACCAATAGGATTTGGCTGCCCATATGGGAGTGTCATAGTCTAATATGGAAGGAAAGAGAGATATACTCGTCTTGCTAGACCTCGGATTTGAGTAGTTTTGAGTGGTGAATTTTGGAGAGAGATAGCTTCGAGGATATAGAAGTTTTTGTAATGAAAATTGAATTGTGTATTCTTCAAGTTGTGAGGATTCTAGAACCTACTCACTTACTTGTATTGGAATTGTGAACAAAAAGTTATACTTGTTTTAGTAGAGTGAGGTCTGCTGCTATCGAAAGATGACGGTAGAAACTTTGATCTGCCATTGCAAGTTTGATTTCGAGTCTTTCTTAGTGAAACTTATTGAAAGTGTGGAAAATTGTGCTAGCTTTCTATCAAGACATCTTTTGTAGTATTTGGAGTTGGAGAAGAAAAGTTGTGAGCTTGAGAGTAGAAAAGGGCTTGCTGCCACCCGATGAAGAGGGGCAGAGACTTTGTTCAACCACCCAAGTCAGACAATATCTTCAATCTTTTTGATATTTTAGGTGCTTATAGTAGCTTGTGTAAGCTTTCCATGAAAATAAAAATAAATGCATTTAAAGCTTTTATAAAGGTTTTATGAGCCGTGAAGTATCAAGAGAGCAAATTGTTACTAGGGTTTGAAGAGTAGAATCAACTAGCTATAAAATCTATAGTTTGAGAGGCATGTATGCGAAATTTTAGAACAAGTTAGATGATGGAGTGAGCTTTCTAAAAAGCTATTGCATGCCCAATTTGGAGAAGGGAAGTAATCACAACAAAGGCTGAAGTGAAGAAGAGCTTTACTGCCTTTGCATTTGCTGGGAAATTTTAAGTACCTATTTCTTTTAGCGATAACTTTTAAACGGTAAAACATCTATGTGTGAAATTTTGATATATTTTACAATAGATCATTGGCTTTCTATAGGCTATAATCATGCTTGATTCAACCTTTGGATGGATTTTTAGTGATTTATTTAGTTTTAGCTTATTGTATAACTTGTATTTCTCATATGCGGTTGTATTTTGAGATATACTTGAGTATATATACACTTTGCTTATACTTATTATATAAATATATATACTTGTATTTATATCAAATATTTATATAAGTATTCTATAAATATTATATATAATATTTGTATAAATATTTATATAAGTATTTGTATAAGTATTATACCAAGGATTATATACTATTTTATAGAAGTATTTATATAAATATTATACCAAGTATTATATAAGTATTTATACAATTATTATTTAAGGATTTATACTTTATAATTGTACAAATCTTGTACAAGTATAATACAAAAATTATTTGAAAGCTTGAATAAATATTGTGCAAGTATAGAAGATACTTGCATGGCTTCTTCTCAAGTTCCCTACTAGTTCTAGTAGCAACTAAGAATCCAACATTTTTCCAAGACAATTTTTCTCTATCCGACAACGTTGATTTATATATTTTCTACTTTTGAATATACATATTGAGAAGACGTTGATATTGCCATTATATTATAATAACGTTGAGGGTCACTTGTGCAACTCTCATATTGAAATTCAAAAAGCTAATTATTATATTTCATAGCAAAATCAATTGCTTGACTCAATGTCTGAAGATCAAGTAAATTGAACATTAATTTCTTTATTTCATATTGTAATCCATAGAGAAATTAGCTAATAAGTGTAGTATCATCCGACTTGGTGTCAATTGCTAATTGTCAAAATTATAAAGCATATGATGTCACTGATTGATTGTCTTTTTGCAGGATATGGATCTTATTGATTGCGACACGAATTGCACCATATTCTCTATACATAGATAAAAACTGTACTAAGAATGCATCTAAATTATTCGATATTGGATCATGTCATTCAGGAAAGGATGAAAATCATGATAAAGCAAAATTTGACAATAGTGTTTCAATAAACTTCACTTATGATCCTTGGATTGGATAGCTTTAGAGTTGAAGTTCAATTGCCAATTGTACTTAATTAATAAATCTTCAAAATTTAAATCTTGTGCCATCAAACTTCTCTAGCAAACCAATTTTTGGTTCTTTAATGCTTGAATGGTGTTCAATCATAGGTAAAGTGGTATGGCTTGAAGTAGCTCGAATCATCTCTATATCTTCACTTCATGTTAATCTTGTTGCTCCTTAAGGTGGTGTATTGAATTGATACATTGCAAGCATTAATTTTCTTATTTGTTTTTGTATTTGTGCCATTGCACTCTTCATTTCAAGAAGCTCTACCATGATAGTACAATAGAAAGGGAAAAAAGTGTCTATTTTCACTATAAAATTAAATATTCAAAGAATAAAGAAAAAATTCTAGAAACAATATCAGTTTAGAAGTGGATAATTCACAACTTTTAATATGCTTATGTTTTAATAAGAAAAAAGAATAATCCACTCTTAATCAATAAAAGATAAAGCTCTGGTATTATAATCTTCATTCTTATTAATTTTTCAAAGACACGAACTAAAACAAATATATAAGTTTATAAAAACTAAGTCAAAAGAAATTAACAAGATAGAAATAAAGAAGTATATATATTGTCACGGATGCAGAATATAGAGTAGAAGTCTAAATAAGAAGTTCAAAAAGAACTGGCAAGAGCTAGATTAATCAGTGTCACGGATGCAGAATATAGACTGAAAGTCTCAACAAGAAATTCAAGAAGAACTAGCAAGAATTAGATTAATCAGATGAGTATAAGAAACAACACCAGAGAAGTGAGCTAGAGCTCCAAGAGATGTGTTGTCAAGACTGAAGAACTCTTTAGCCTTGATTCCAATATATATTCTTACCTAGGAAGCTTTTCTAGCAGCTTCCACCAACTAGGAAGCTTTTCAAGTAACTTCTACCAATTAGGAAGCTTTTCAAGTAACTTCTACCAATTAGGAAGCTTTTCAAGTAACTTCTACTAATTAGAAAGATGTTAAAAGGCTCTGGAAGGTTCTAGAGAGTTCTAAGATCCTTCTAAAATTTTCTTGAAGATTTTAATAAGTATGTCCTTGACATCACCTCCTCTTCTAGCTTCGAGGTCTTCGAGAAGCCATTTGAGATATATACTCATAAACGTAGAAAATCAAAGATTTGACGCATAGTCTCTGCAATATATTCCAGCTATTGTTCACGAAGCAAATGATTCATGGATCCTTGTAGCCATTAGTAATGACCAACATCTTCCGCTTGAGACCATGCCTAAATTTCTGTGTCTTCATTGTGAAAACGGCTTGAAAATATTGCTTCGCTACTACCTGCATGAGCTAGTTCAACTTCAAAGACAATCACGAGTGGTCTGCTATTTGATATTCTTTAACGTATTTTTGGCTCTTCTAATTCTTCATCTTGAGGTTGACGCAGTGAGCTACTTGGTTGAGATGGCACCACTAATATAATATCCACATTCTTACTAGCCATATCTAAATATACCTTGAAATTAGATATCTTGATATTACAAGAAAGCAAAATACAACAAGTTATATTTTGATAAGATCTAGATCCTGCTTATATACATTCCTTTGGAGAAGGCATCATCTTCACGTTTCATTAGTGGCCAACTTTTGATTTATCAAGATATTGTCGATGAAATTTTTATATCTTTTGCGGTATGTTTGTTACATTTTTTGCTGGCTCCCAAGTCCGCTCATTTATATCATAGCCACGTCAATGAATAAATACTCTAACTTCTATCATCTCTGTTGCGAATCAAATACTTGTTCCACCTCATATTCCACATAATCCTCGATTTCAACACAAGATGGTGGTGGCTATATCTGTCTTGATAAAATTGATTTGCTATAAGCTTCTAAAAGAGAAACATGAAAGATTGGATGTATCTTCATGGATGTAGGTAGTTTCAGCCGATAAGCCATCAAATTGATTTGCTCCTGAATGCAGAATGGTCCCAACCCCCTATAATCCAACTTATCGCAAGGTCGAGTGGTCTTCATGTTTCGTCGCAAAAGCCAAACCTTATCTCTAATTTGAAAAGCAGGGGAATCCTTCCAAAATTTGTCTGTAGAAGCTTTGTACAAGTCTTGAGCAATATGTAACTAAAGCTTCAAGGTGGTCTACATCTCTCTTGAATGCTTTGCAAGATCTTTAGTTGCTAGATTTTCATCTTTGAATTTATCCAATAAATCGAGTTTTGGATGGTATCCATAATTTGCAAAAAAAAGATGTTTATTGGATTGAAATATGGACCAAATTGTTGTACGCAAACTCCGCCAATGGTAGATATGTAGTTCAATGGTCTTTTTGATAGTTAATCACACATTGTAGATATTGCTCCAAGACTTGGTTGACTCACTCTGTTTGACCATCGATTTGAGGATGGAAGGCAGAAGAGAGTTTGATATCTATCCTCAGTATGTCAAAAAGCGACTTCCAAAACTTTGATATAAATTGAGGCCCTCGATCCAAAATAATGTCATTCGATAAACCATGATATTGATATATATTGTCAATAAACAATCTTGATGTTTCTTTATCAGAAGTTATCTTTCTGTATGGAACAAAATATGACATCTTTATAAATCAATCTACCACCACGTAGATAGCATCAAATATTGCAGAAGGTGGCAAATTTGTGATGAAGTCCATAGATACTGAAGACCACAATCGCTTTGGAATTGGTAGAGGTTGTAAAAGCGCATAAGGGCGATGTCAAGGATTCTTTAGTCTTAAACAAAGGTTACATGATAGCACAAAGTTCTTCACTATCTTTCACATTTGAGGCCACCAAAAATCTCCGAAAATAAGCTCCATTGTTTTGTTGAATCCGAAATGATCTGCCACCAGAAATCAACAATTCATAATTGATTTATGTTGCCAAAAACTTCCTTGAATAGAATGCAACCAGGTGAAGTTTATTATCCTTCTCCATCTGTGATAATATAGCTCTTAGCACAAAGTCAAAAGCATTTATTTCCAAATAGAAGGCCTTTGTAAAGTCGAAATGTACTAAGATAGGAGCTATCGTAAATGCCAACTTTAACTCTTGAAAAGCCTCTTGTACTTAGGTACTCCATTCAAACTTGTCCTTTGATGTCAATTGTGTTAATGGGACTGCAATTTGTGAGTTATTGATAAAAATTTGATAGAAGTTGGCAAATTGAAGAAAATATTGCACGTCTCGTACCGTCTTTGATATTGCCCAATCTGTTACTGCTTGAACCTTCTTCTAATCCATCAACAATCCTTCGTTTGAAATGATATAACCAAGAAATTCCACCTTGAGTTGATAGAATACGTATTTTTCTTACTTGGCGTATAACCTCGCATCCCAAAGTTTTTGTAACACCAACTTCATATGATCCTCATGTTCTTAAATATTCTTGGAATAGATCAAAATATCATCGAAGTAACAAATAACAAATTTTTCCAAATATTCTCAAAAAATATCATTCATCAAATGTTGAAATATAATTGATACTCATACAAGATTGTAAGCTCCATGAAGATCTATCTTGGTGTATATTTTGGCTTCACCAAGTTGCTCCAAGAGCCAGGATATTAGTGGCAATGGATATTGATTCTTCACAATGATCTTGTTCAAGCCTCAATAATCCACGCACATTTGTAATGAGCCATCTTTCTTTTTCACAAAGAGGATAGGTGCACCTGCTGGAAATTTAGAATGTCAAATAAAATTCTTTGCAAGATTTTTTTCAATGTAATCCTTCAATGCTGAGAGCTCGTCTTCTGATAAATTGTAGATTGGGCCAAATGGTGGTTGTGCTTCCTCTTGGAGATCTATAGCACAATCATACAGTCGATATTCTAGTAGCATGTCAATATTCTTCTTCTCAAAGACATCCTTGAATTCTTCATACTACTCCGGAATAATTAAAGTCGGAATTGCATCTTCTCAAGCTGGCGTTGCAAAGATGATAAGAGGTATATTATGCTTGGCTTCTTTCATGAAGGCCCTCGCACCTAAGAATAAGGGTTTGTTTTTAGACATTATCTTGGCAGATTCCACCATTAAGGGTTTTGTTAGAAATGTTACTTTTTGCAACCTGCAATCTACCAATGGATTATATTTATCAAGCCAAGATAGTCCTAAAATGATTGAATATGAAGGGATCTTGAATATATTAAATACAATACTACTTTCATGATTTTCAAGACGTATTTTCAATGGTTTAGTTTCATGAGTAATATTGCTAGAAGACAAAGGTCAACCATCTATGACTTCTATATGGATAGGCTTTGATTTCTTCACAAGAGGAAATTTGTGAAGCTTGGCAAATTCTTCATCTAAAAATTAAGCAAATGCTCTTGAGTCTAATAGAGCATCGGTTTGCAATTTTTAAATATGAAGAAATAAAGATATCGTAAAGCAATGAGAAGGTTGAGCTGAGAGAAAGTGACCTTGATTAATTTGGGAAATTGAGATGTCCAGCCACACGATCCCTATTGTGGCTAGGCGTCCTTGTTTTCCTACACACTTATGTTTCTGAGTCTTGTTGTTCGAGGCATTTTTTTTCTAGGACAATTTTCGGCTTTATGGCCTGCCTCTCCACAATATAAGTACAAGTTTTGCTCAAATCGTTGCTTCTTTTCTTCAACTGTGAGAAGCTTAAAACGTATCATATTGATTTGCATGTCTTTTGTTTTAGATTGAGTTTTTATATTCTTAATAGGAGCAATCAAATAGAACTGGTTTCCTCATGGATACCATGTAGCTCTAGAATAATAGTTTTGACGTCGTTGAAAAAGTCGATTGTCACACTTCACCGCTTGGCTGATTGCTTTGTTGAGTATTTGAGGGTTGGGTAGAGATAGCAATAAATCCTTCATATCATCTTTGAGTCCATAATAAAATTGACTTATCAGTGTTTCTTCTGTCTATTTGATATCACAAGCAAGTTATTTGAAGTCTGATGGATAAACATATGTAGAGTGTGATCTTTGATGTACAGAATAAATCTTGGTGGTTGTCCACCAAGCCTTATCATGCTCTCCAAATGCCTCCTCAAATGCTCCTAGAAAGGTCTCAAAATTATTCAAGATAGAAGACTTTTTTTCAAATAAGAAGACAAACCAAGACAAAACTTGTCTAGTAAGTAATGTCTCCACTAATCCAACTTGCAACTCCTTGGTTGAATAGCGTTCCGGTTATAAGAATGTTACTAATCGAACTTGGTTTACAAAACCATGAAATTTTGATCGGGTACCATCAAACTTCTCTAGGAGACTGACTCAAGGCTCTTTATACTACAGTGTATTCAAATTCTCACATTGAGATGTAGATGGCAGTACTTCACTAGTTAGAAGTGGTTGTACTGTAGTTTGAGCCACTCCCACTCTTGTAGTTCCAGGGAGCTTAACAAAATTTCCTTCAATTTCAGCAATTCTAACCGCTAGAGCGTTAAGGGCATTGATGATCACATCTAACTTTGACTCCGAAGATTCTACCATATTAACGTCTTCTCTAGTAGCCATATTAAGTAAAGAAAAAGGAATCAATATCGGTCCAAGGGAGGATAATCCGCAACTCTTAGAATGCTCTAGTATCTTTAAGGAGAAGGGTAGTCCACTCTTTGCCTCAAAGAACTTAGCTTTGATATTGATAGAAGGGCAATCTCGACAAATTGTCTCGAATGCAGAATATAGACTACAAGTCTAAATAAGAAGTTCAAGAAGAATTGGCAAGAACTAGATTAATCAGTGTCATGGACGTTGTTGTATTAAAATTGCTTACAATATATAAAATCCACTCAAAAATCATAATATGTTTATAAATTTAGATATGTGTTAGAATGGTTAGTAAAATAAATTAAAAGGATTGATAAAAGAAACTTTATTTTATTTTTACTTGTTTTGATTATGGTATTTAAAAATTATAAGATCTAAATGATTAGTATGAAGCCTTGAAAGAAGGTGGGAGCCTAAGGATGAAAATATAAGTTAGTAGGAGGCTAATTGGGAGGGATGAAATGAAGGCATGGTCGGATGAAGGCAAGGAATGGAAAACTTCATCCCTATTGGTCGAATATCATGTCCAATGGGCTTAGAGGAGGCTGCCCGCAACCTTAACAAGGGTTTCGGCAACTTCAAGGAAGCCATTAGGAAATCAGAAGCTAGGGTTGTAAAGTTTAGGATTTTGGGTTGTAAAGTTTAGAATTTAGTACACGGGTGTTTGTAAACAAGGGTTTGAAGCTACTGCTAGGATTTTGGCGATATCTAAAGATTGATAATGAATTGACGGTTGAAATTTGTAGTGGTAGTTTTGATGAATACATCAATACTTCATGTAAATTTGGAATAGATTTGGACGGTTGGATTAAAAGTTATGGGTTATTGAAGTTTGGAAAAAATTCCCTTCCTACGGAGGAATGAGGGTTTAGAGTATTTTGTTATGTTTTGAGTGGTTTGAGGAAATTAGGCTTATGTATTGGATGTAATAGCCCTATGAAGATCTCTTTTATATAAACTTGGGGGTTTTTATTATACTTGAATCTTGCTTGAATAATTAGTGGCAGTCAGAAGCCCAACGCTTTCTTGAGGCAGATTCTCTCTACCACGACAACGTAGAATATAGACTAGAAGTCTAAACAAGAAGTTCAAGAAGAATTGGCAAGAATTAGATTAATCAGATGAGTATAAGAAAGAACATTAGAGAGGTGAGCTAAAGCTCCAAGAGATGTGTTGTCGAGACTGAAGAACTCTTCAGCCTTGACTCTAATATATACTCCTACTTAAGAAGCTTCTCAAACAGCTTCCACCAACTAGGGAGCTTCTCAAGTAACTTCCACTAACTAAGAAGCTTCTCAAGCAACTTCTACCAACTAAAAAGCTTCTCAAATAACTTCTACCAAGTAGGAAGATGCTAAAAGGCTCTGAAAGGTTCTAGAGAATTCTAAAAATCTTCTATAATGTTCTAGAAGGTTCTAATAAGTATGTCCTTGATATATATTCAAGAAGAAATTGGAATAGCTATTGCGAAAGATTAGAAAATATATAAGACTCTTGAACTAGAGTAAAAGCAAGAAAGGAGTAAACAAGAGTGAAGAAGACTTCACTCTTGTCTTTATATATATAATTTATCTAAGAACTACGTGGCAACATTCTATAGGACCTCCAACACGTATCTAATTTGCAAGACACATGTCAAACTTGTAACACAAGTTTCTTACATGTGTGCCACGTACTTAGTTTGTTCCACAAGCTACCAACTTGTGCAACACATGGCTAGCTTGTTCCACAAGCTACCAACATATGCGACACGTGGCTAACTTGTTGACCAAGTTTCTAACCTACCAATTATCTATAAACATGTATAAAGATGATTCTGTATTTATAAAGCTTCTAAGAAGTTTTTCTATAAAATATTATCAAATTAACTTATTTTATTAATTTCTATCAATTTATATTAATTAGATAATTATTAGAATAAATCTTATGTCTGTGATATCTATTTTTATTAAATATTTTTATTATTTTAATATGTTGTCTTATCAAAATAATAAAGTTTTTCATGTATTATAGACTTTCTTCACCAAATAGAATATTTTTTATTAAATTCCAAAAATATATTAAATTGCCATTTCTAAACCTTTTTATTTTTACCATTTCATAGAAATTCCTTATTCCAAACTATAGAGGAGCTCAAAATATAAGCCCTTGGATTTCTTGCTAATATTCAATACAGATTCTTTAAATCTATTTTAAAAGATATTTTAAGACCAAATACATATATGAATACAACTAATTGTTATTAGAGAAAAGAAAATTAGTTCTTCTTAATCCACTATCTCCTTTATTTGATAGGAATATAAAGAATGGTATTAAGAAGGACCAATCTGCATGGCCTCTTATGATAGGTATTTAAATCTTAATATTATCTCTAAATATTAATTTTAATTTTTAATCTTTTTTCACTAACCATGAGGGTAAAATTCACTCTTCAATCCAAGTTATAGAGTGGCCTCAATTAAGAGTTACTTATAAATTAAAGTGTGAAGTATAAGGAGCAATAAACAACAATGAAGGAGAAGAACAATACAAAACAAGTAAAATATGTGCAATTAAGTAATTGCACACTATAAAACTAGTCATAGTTTGTTCACTAGATTTTATTTAGTAAAAAGTAAAAATAAAAGTAAAAATTATATTTTTAAGTAGATAATTTTTTTATCTTTTCAATGATATAAAAAACATATAAATCTAAGTTATTATGAATAAGTTATGATAATTCAAAATTAGAAGGTAAATAATGAAAAAAGTTAAGTAGAAATTTTTACCTCAGGGATAACTTGTTCCAAGATCATGGATTTGAACCTCACCAAGGCTCACAAGTAGTGTATATGGGTGTCCTAGAGAGGCCACGAGGCCTTAGTCTTATCCTCCTACCTACATCCAAGGTGCCACAATCCATATGGGACTTGTGCACATCCCTTCTTACAAGGACTACACTAGCTGTTGGTCCTCCTATTTTATATTAGTAGAACTAATAATTTTGCATTTTTGACTTCACCATGGTATTTAAAAACACCCTATTAGCCTAGGAATCTTTTATGGCCTTCAAATCTTATTCCATTTCTTCATAATGGCTCTCAAGGTGGTAAAACTCATTTTTACCAAAGTCTTCAAAATTGCTCTAAAAATTCTTAATAAATTCTAAATAAATTCTAAATAAAATCTAAAAATCTCTATAATATTTCTAAGATGATAATATCAAATTAAGACTATTTTATTCTACTTTAGAAATTTTTTATAATAATAAAATCAATAAAAATCAACTCAAAATCCTATTTTCTATAAAAATAATTAAAAAGACATGAGATTTCTTTCTCATGCTTCTTCTACCTACTAAGTAATATTTATAGGTTTTTAATGAGCAATATATGTAGTTAGAAGGCCAATGTAGACATTGGTCTCAATAACTAACTCTTAATACTTAATAATAAGTAAAAATACTAAACTAATTAAAATAATTGCCTCCAATACTTACTAAGATTCTATTTTTGTAACTTTTCTTCTAATAAGACTTTCATATTTATAAATACTTCTAAATTCTAATAAATACTTAAATAATCAAAAAAATCTCTCTAACTATAGTATTTGTATAACTAAACCACTTAAGACTATATTTTTAACCAATCCACCAATTAAGATCCATTGGTGGAACTCACACTAACTACAAATAAAAACTTTATAGGAAAAAATAATTTTAAGGTCCTCCACATCCTTGCACTTTATAGTCCCATCTTTGTGCTTCCTTCATATGGCAACTCAATACAAGATGTTTTCTAAGGCAATAAAAGAGATGGTACCATTTTACCTACAACCACTTGAAATAGCCACCATATGCTTATACAAGAGATACAACATTAATTCTTACTTTATACAAATTAATTTAACATTGATAAGAGAAGAATCTAGCTAAAAAAAGAAAGCAAAAAAAACAACTTTCTCATAAATCACTTTCAAATGACATCAATCAAGTACCACATTGTTTCCAATAGTTACACCTCCTATCCCTCTTTTTTTTTTTATTTATAAAATTATAATTTTTATTATATAATATTAAAGTCTTCAAAAATCCTATTAAAATAATATAACTTTATACCTACATTATATTTATTCAACCACCTTGTAACATCTTGTTTCTATAAGAGCACAAATTAAGTAGCATAAACAAAATAAAATTTGGACATGCATTGTAATAAAAAGAAGTTTGTTATATATTAGAAGCTATAGTATATTACAAATAAATAGAAGATTAGAAAAAGATAATATATACATCAATTTGATTTATAATTTATTAATATTACAAGATTATTATTTTTTGAGATAAAAGCTCAAATTTTGATCAATGGTTTTTTTATCAATTAAGTTTCTAAAATAAGATAAGTTTTTTGATGGTCCTTTACCTTTCCTTAATAGTTGAAAAGATCTTATATTTTAACCTCAAACTTACATCATTTTAATCTTTAGTTAAAAAATATTATTTTCTTTTAAATTATATATATATATATATATATATATATATATATTATTAGTCAATATATAGACAACTATGTAATCTTTTTTGAAGGCACCAAGTAAAATATTAATGCAACAATCACCATTATAACCACCTTAATCTAGTACAAATAGACTTGGAACATGAGTTTTAATATAGGATTATAATATGGCAAGGCTCCTAGTCATATAGATACAATCTTCTTATTTTTTTTTAACTCTATAATCACACTCCAATTAATCCAATATCAAAGATATTGGTGAATAGACTTCTCTTAGACTGACAATTATTCTTTAGGTGAATAGAATGTTAAAAAAAAATAAGAACCTTTTGAAGAGATGCATTAAACTAATAGTTGTGCAAATCACAAAACAATGCAAGAAATTTCTTCTATTCTATAATTTAAAATGGTATTTTATCTTAAATAAGACTAAAGTAAAAATAAAAATAAAATAAATAAATTATCATTTATTTTGACATATGTGGCATAGAAGCATTGCAATAAATATATGCAAATATAAATTTAAGAACAATACTAATAATGCATGCTTCTTTTATATCTTAACAGTAATAAAAATAACTTTATATAGATTTTGAAAATGCTTGGAAGCACAAGTTATATGAGATTAGTATACAAATATATTCTATATTTTTAACAAAAAAAAGTCCAAAAGCAAGCATTTGGCCTACTTTTAAAATATAATAAACTATATTTGGTGATGAATTCACCAATATCAAAGATATGAAGATTATCTTGTCTTTGATTGTAGATTTGTACTTTTAGACTATTTGGAAACAAAAAAATGACCTAATATTTATACAATTGAGTTGATCTAAAATTAAAATAAAAATAATTATATAATAAATATTTATAGACTTTTATAGAGATTGGTAGAAAAAATATTAGAATTAATTTTAAAAGATCTAAAAATGAATTACACTACCTTGAAAAGATTGAAAAGACTTGGATTAAAGAAGGCAAATTAGCTATCTTTATTAAAAGCAATCTGATAAATTGAAATTACTCTCCCACCTCCATATAGTACATCTTATAGCATTACTTTAGAGACTTCTACTTTCTTAAAATATACTATTTAATAAAGATGTTTATTTCTCTATGCTTTAAAAAATAAATAACAAAGTCAAAAAGAAAAGTTACTTTGTTAGAAATTAAATATCATTTGCTCAAATTAAGATACTCTTACAAATATGTATAATATAATTCCTATTTTATTTTATGTATATTAATTATGACATTACATAAATGTAATTCTAAATCTTACTAACAATATATTGGCTAGTCAAATTGGCTAGTTATATACATATATATATATATATATACATATTTTTTTGCTAACTTATAAAAACAAAAATAAAATTTAGCAAATAAAATTTCACCTATCCCAGTTTGAAATGATTAACAAATTTTGTGGTTGAAATTCAACAATAAAACAAATTCAATTTATCGATATTTAGGATTTGGACCTTATTCCAACAAAAAATTTTACAAAAAAATTTCTGTGCCGTCTACCAGATTGATGGTAACATCCTTCACGGCACTATTGATCTGGAAGTTCTACCTCTTACACTGTAGCATTGAAATTTGTAGATGGCAGCTTGACCAGGTTAGATAGGCGATAACATGCAAACACCTATTGTAAACATGTCTCAGTCTGCCAGCATAAGCATATCAGAAAGAGTGGAAAAGTCATCCTCAGGTACAAAATTCATAATATTTGCACATCAAGCTAAAGACAGCTTGAATAGAAAGATTCGTCATAGCTGCTCCCTTGGACTGCAACTAGACAAAGCCATGTGCATCTGCTTTGGATACATGAGCTCAATACAAGGGGCATCCTAAGAATGCATCTTCAACAATGAGAAAGCTCCGTCGCATTCATGAAGAATTGGCTCAAAGGAGCATATCTATTATGCAGCTTCATAACGCATGTAGGTGCAATGCTAATACTTCGTCACTTTTAGGGTTGCAACGTTGCAACACATGTCAATGCAAAACCCTGCGGTGCGGTAGATGAGTGACTCAGCAGCTACCCACGCTACAAGTGAAACAATGTTTGTTGCGGAGGTAGCTATGCTGCAGCTCATGGCATCAGTTCCGTGAACCTCCATTCCGAGAGAACCAAGGTCTAAATTCTCCATTCCTGTTCGATAAACCATCAGGATCCAGATGGTTTGCTTAAGTTGCTGTAAAAGGCTTACATGGGAGAACCCTAATTAGTTCAGATGTGTTGCATCATCAGAGAATTTGCATGCATATTTCAGATAAAATGCTTTCCCCTATTACTAACAACTGGCAATGATATCCAAAAAAATGTCACTTACGACTACAATCCAGTGAATTATCCGTTCTAAATTTAAGGTTAGCCCTTGATAATGCAAAAATTGTGTAAACTTCTAGAAGATCAAAAGGATGGTTGCACCTGGTAGCCAATTCAGACCATGCATTTGGAGATGTAATGCGTCAAACCCATTTCTTCAAATGGGATTCCATATTCTGCCATTTTTGCTTCGTACGCCTTGATAACGTCATTGTGTGCCTATCAACCAAAAGAATAGTCGTGTTTCCATATATTGGCAATACCGTACATGAGATGAATCAAAACTCACATGGACAAACTTAGCAGATACCACGTTTATCTCCAAGCACACAGACGACATGACTACCTTCGTAATTTTCCCTAGATCGTATCGCAGGGACTTGATCAGGTTATTCTTCGATTCCAGAACTTTTTCAGCACTAGAATTAACTTCTCCTTGAACTCCTCCCGCTCCAAGCTGTACTTCCTACAAATTGACCAAAACCATGTAGACAAAAATTGAAAACTACGTCTCAATTTCTAACAGGATTATTTAATACTCAAATAATCATAACACGCAGAATATAGTTCAACAGCTGCATAGTACAAACATAACTTAAAGATGATTAAATTCAGTGTTTGAATATTTGACCTTCTTTTCAAGCTTCTCTCCCAGAACTTGCACCTTCCGTTGCAGAAGCATGCTTTGGAGTCCACATTTTTGCTGAACATCGTGGACGCTGCTCACGAACTTAGAAAAAATTTCATCGCGCTCCGCTTGTAGCTGTTTTGTTGTGATTTCAGCAAGAACAAACTATCAGTTGATAAGTGTAATATGCAGAGTATTACACTACCTGCACAAATTCCATTCTGTCCACTCCTTGGCACATTATTAGTCAAGACCGCGAAGGGTGGAGACATTTGATAAGGCAACAAAATCCAGAATTCGCAGTCATTGTGCCAAAGACGAGAGCTTCTGAGATAAAACGAGATTCTGAAGAGAACAATTCTGGGACTGTGAAGTGGCCGATGCTTGCAACCTATCCAATCTCATACAGGTCTAACTGATTGTCGTACGTACACTTTGACTAAGATTGTAAACGCTTAGTATTGAGTCCTCTCATTGGATATAGGTTACAAATGAACACGGCATCTCATCAAACCACCATTCAGATTCTCTATCGACAAGCTTGGCTACTGTGAAGTTTCATCGGTGCGAAGGTCCCAGACTTCTCATCGTGTTAAGGGATGGACTTTTGTGTTGTATACGCACTTGGCGTGTTTAGGCTTGATACATGGGTTGAAGGTATCAAGAACGTTTGGTTGAATTTTATCTGTTGATTTCTGGTATTTTAGTGCCATTTGATAAAAGTGAAATGCAATTCATGGTTCCTAATTTGAACATTGCATGAAAATTTGTAAATTTATGAATCAGATTATATGTTGTCACACAATCAGTGTGATATGTGCACTCTGGTATTGCCAGTCATCTGTAGTGGATGAAGCTTTCAGTACATACAAATATTTAGACAAAATCGCCGTTTCACTGATTACCACTTAAAATGTCGTATGTGTATGTAATTGCGGAGCTGAAATCGAAACTTACTTGTTCACACCGACTTTGAAGGACCTGGTAATCCCACTCAAGCTGCTTGAATTTTTTCGTCATTTCTTTTTGTCCCGAATTCGCTTGAGAAAGTAGTTGTTTGTCCTGCAAACCAGCTCTCCATAAGCCAAAATGAAAAGACGAGGTATCAGATATGAAATAGGGGAAGGTCTCTCAACGTCATATCATACAGAATAAAATCAAGCTCAACATTCAGATTCATTATATGTATCGAATTTTGGTTATACGAAATTATTGCCTTTTCATAGTTAGCCATGCCCAATCTCAAAACCTCTACTTCCTTGAGAGCCTTCGCCAGTGGTTCAGTCAGCCGCTTGTTTTCTTGTGCAATTTCATACATTAGTTTCTCGTTCGCGGCTTCTCTCATTTTCATGCCCGTTACATCTTCCTGTGATAACCAATACATTTAATTTAAGAAAAATGTAAATGAAAAGGTAGGCATTAATGTATTAAAGAATAAGTAAGCAAGTCACGTGTAGTAAATCTGCAGCAAATAATTTTCCTACCTTCAAAGTTCTGATCAAATCGAGATTGTTGTGGGTGATATCGTTGTAGTAGCATTTGATTTCAGTGAAAGCTTTCTCGTGATTTTTCATCAATTCATTCACATGTACATTCTTCCGTTCCTCAATTTCGTGAATCTCTGATTTTCGACGCAGATCCATTTCATCTCTCAGAGTCTTGATCTGCGAAAAGGTATCTTTCACAGCATTTGATCAGTCACTAAATTAACGAGTATATTTGAGCTGCAATGCGAGACCTTGTTTAACGTCTTGAACTATTTTCAGCTGGTTTTGGACATGAAGGAGCTCAATTTAATGCAGGTTGGTGTTGTTACCTTGCGATCTGACTTTTGCTGAAGCTCTTTAGCATTTCGATCAAACTCTTGGCGCATCTTCGTGACCTCTTTAGCATGTTCCTGAAAACAGTTGAGAACGATTTGACTTGAAAACTAATTATACCGATAGGGAATTTTCTTATAAACATGTACCATAAGAGAAAACACATGGTACCATTTTCACAGAGCGAATGATGTCTTCGTAGGACAATTCCATCTCTTTCACTTGATCCTTGAGAGCACGCTTGTCATTCCTGCAATTGGTGCCCAGAACTTAACTGCATCAGAACAACCGAATTAGATATTAGCTATTCTCTAGATTCTTGAATCTACGTCGGCAACCGTGTACTTCTATGTTAGATGTTAGTCTTGGGTACTAAAAGGTTGTTGTAGAGCATGGCAACTAAGAACTTTCAGAAGTTCATAGAGCTTCACCAACTCAAGAAAAAGGTCGTAAGGAACTGGTACCTTGATCAAACATGAGAAGCACATAGGGCATCTGGCGATCCGTATATTGTAGAAAGAATGACGTTCAGACTTGTGGTGCTAAGACTTTCGGGCGAACACCCACTTACACGAGCTCTCCTTCACGCTTGCCGAATTGGTCCCGTTGCAATTTTAGAGCTTGCTCATTGTCAGTCTTTATTGTGGTTATCGCATGTTGTTGCTCGTATAGCAGATGTTTTAATTTTTGGTTGCACAGCTGTCCATGAGCTTCGCCATGAAATAATAAGTATCCATGCTACAAAAACACTTAATTACAAATGTCATTGTAAACTCCTTTAGTCAAAGAGCGCTAAGATATGAAACATGGATCTACTTCCACACATAAGTGATATAATCTACCTTGCAAACTAAATACAGAGTATCTATCGACAAAGGTTCTACCAGGCTTCTCCTTGTCACTGATGTACTACGGAATAACCTTTAGTTCGAGCTGATGCTGTTCTTCAAGCTCTTCCATAGCTCGGTCTTTGTTGCGCAGTTCTGCGCGAAGTTTGTCATATTCCTCCTTTTTGATCTCCCAGAATGACGAGATCTTATCCTGAACAATGGTTCAAAGTCTCATTTATCGGAACAATGTAGCTCATCTAGGACAGCCACACCAGAATCAACTCCAAGTCACAGTTAAGGGACACTTCAAGCATGTAGAATACGTGCGCACAGTATTTTGATTATGCATCAAAATCGGCAGGGTTAGCAGAGAACATAAGGCTTCAATAGACACAGGGTCTTAATGGGTGAAGGAGTTTCTGCTTTGGCACAGCATGAAACAAGGCTGGACAAAGATGATCCGTACTACAATTGGATTATCTCGATTACTGCGTCCTTTGCTGCTTACTCATCACTAAATTATACTATAATTTTTTTTAACAGGTGATAGACCTGATTCAATTACTCTGCAATGTAGTGATTTGTTGGATGTGGACATGCGGATCCAAATTAATTTACCTCATCAGCGTTGCGATGCTATTAGATTGTGCAGCTTTTTTATCACTAAAATCGGACGGGTGATCCTCAGGATGCTGCTACCGATTCATCGTGGAGGTGAATCGGAACTTTGCAAAGAAGATGAAGGAACAATACAAGACATCACTGTGCAAGAATTTTTCGAAATTTGTTGAGCTAACGGTTTGATATGAAATTATATGCGACAGCAATTCTTACCCGTTCGATCATCATAAGGTTGCGTTCTTGCATCTCCTTATCTTTAGCTTCATTGAGCGCAGCGATTTTTGTCAATAGCTCTGCTGGTGTTGCACCTGTAGACACTTCCTCTACCTTTCCATTCTTCCCCTTCCCTTTGCCTCCCTTCTTCGGCCCCATCGTGCCGCGCTTCCAGCCCCTTGCAGCTAACTTCCAGTCCGCGTGCGAACTCAGAAAAAAATCGCCACATTCATAACGCTCGATCAAAACGTCTCCCGTTGTCAAAATCGCAGTAAATGAATTAAAGCTCCCTCTAACAGTTTTGTCTTTGCGACAGAGATAGGACAGCTGACTGACGCCAGCACTCACCTACAATGAATCAGACACTGTCCAAAACTCATGTCCAAACGTCGCTCGAACTCCACAACGGTTGATTCGAAAGTTGCAGAGCGACCTGCAGACAAAGCTGTAATCAAACTTCAAAAATGCTCCGCCGTAAAACGCAACGCCTAATTACAATGCGAACCGAAAATTCTATCGGATCAAGCACAAATAGCAACATCCATGAAGAGATCGCCTTGTATACGAGCACAAACGACAAAAAGTGCAAAATGCAGTGAAGGAGGAGTTCATAACCGTTTGACGCGAACAGCCACGGATGCGATCGTCTGATTCACGGGCTGAAAGGGAAATGGAAGGCATGAGTGAGTGAGTGAGTGAGTGAGAGTGCGGGACAGGGAGGGAGAGCGTGAGCGAGTGTGTCTGTTCATGTATGTTACTGCTGCCATGGCTATGGCATAATAATCCCTGCCTGCATCGGACATAAGCCCTCCCTCCCTCCCTCGGACCCCATCCCTTCGCCTCCCTGCCCCTCCTCCCCTGCTCCGACTCCCCCCATGCTTGTGTGTGTGTGTGCAAGTATGTTATTAAGTTAGTTAGCCATCTCTCAAGTCCATTCAGCGCGGGATGTACAGTGCATGGAACTCCGTTCTGTTGAGATCCATTTCATCTTGTGCTGATTCCCACCATCCATCCATCCATCCATCCCTTCCACCCCGCTCCGCCTGTGTTTGTCTATGGTGACTTCCCCCTCCCTTTCCTTTCCTTCCCTTCCCTTCTCTTCTCACTCCATGACCTAAGCCTGTGCCATCTTTCCCAAATTTAGAGGTTTCCTAAACTCACTTCACTCCTCTAAAAACTATCATCATCAGCATTGCTCTCACTGTTTTGATTTGAAAAATAGTCATTTCTATTACACTCTTCACATGATACATGTAAATTTGTTCAGAGATAGCAAATAACAACTTTGTAAATTTTGCATAATTTTTTTTTATGAAGGTGTTAAGGTTTTGTAATTGAAGTAAAATTTTGGAAGAGTGATTTACTGCAGTTTATTATATGTGTACCAGATTTTAGAAAAAGGTTTAAAATACAAGAAGAACTGTATTAGAACAAACAAGTTCTTAAATTAAATCAACGCTTTTAGTTTATTGTATATGTTTTATTCATCAAAATTTTTAGGGATATGTTCTTGACTAGATATTTTATATTGATATTTTATACCCATCAAATTCTTGACTAGAAATGTATACAAAGAAATGTATTTGGGTGTTGAAATTGATGAGCATGTAGCAAAGATAAATAATAAATACTTTCATAACTTTTTAAACTTTAATTTATTAATATGAAACTCTATTTTATTTATTTTTTACTTCAAATGAAAATTTTATTATATTTTTTTGAATTCAATATCAAAGATAGATATGTCAAAGCACAAATAAATTCCTAACAACAAAAATATCAAGGTAGTAGCTAAGTTTTCACAAAGATAGAGGCTGTGATTGAATTTAGAATAATATTCAGGGATAAGGATTTTGTGATATCACTTTTCCACCAATTTCAAAATATAATCTAATATATTATCTTCTAAAAATTTCATAATAAAAACAGATGTTGCATTTTTAGTTTATATAATTCTGCTTTTTCCAATGATTTTTTGTGGTCAAAAATATTATGTTTTGTTTTAATTGATCAATCATTTTAAAATTTTAAAATGATATATATATATATATATATATATATATATGGCAGAGTTGCAATTGATATGAAAACCTCAATTACTTCAAATGTATGATAATAATAAAATGAAAATAAATCGATTTCAAGAATATTTTTAATCTTACACATGTAACATAAATACACATATACATAATTTTCCACACTGCATGTCATTCAAATGCTGTAGAAATAAGGATGAATAACTTATCAAATAACCATAATATTCACTCCAAGAAAATTGTTATGTGCTTAAAATACAAAGAGTTATTTGGCCACAGCTGCACTTGCTCTCATTAACAATATGCACTTTATTTTGAAATAAATAAAACAAGTAGATAATATGTTGTTTAACAATTGACATGAAGTTAATTGCAGCTGTAGTCTTTGGAGACGAAGGTATACAACATGCAATGGAATCTATGCTTAAAAAGATTAAGACAATGAGAAAATGATATTGTGTCATTTTCCATGTTGGCATTCATAATAATGAGAAATCATCAATGGTCTTAATAATTTTAACAATGCAATTTAATCATCAGTCATTAATTCAAACACAAAGTTTATGAATATATCCATTATTAAAAATCATTGTGCACAATTTCAATGCAAAGACTTAACAAAATTTGAACATGTGATTGTCCAGATTTTGATAATGTGCAATCATATTCATATGTAAACTTCAAACAATGTGTACCAGTGACATTGAGTTTCACAGACAAATAGTTAAATGTTTTTTAGTATTTATACAGTAAAAAAGTTATAGAATTTCATAAAATTTATATATATATATATATATAAATAAAAAGATCATGAGGTTTTAATTATAATCTTCAAAAATAAACTAATCATTTTCAATCTACATAGAAGTTTTTTTAAATCATTAAAAGACATGAAAATTAGAAATATATATATATGCTGGTTTTAATTAATAAATTGTGATAATTGTAGAAAATTCAATCAATACTTTTACCAAAAAAATAAAAATAAGGTTAATTTTCTTAATTAGACATTAACATGCACAAAAATACATGTTTTTATTTTTTATTTTTTATTTTTTTTATAAATACATGACCATACCACGTAGTTAAAATGCTCAAAAAGGATTATGGTTATGGACTATTTTACATGGTCAAATATATGTGGCTTAATTCACTTTTAAAGAATTACCTTGTGTTAAAGTATTATTATTATTATCAGTATTACAGCAAAGAAAATCCATATATGCTCAACTAACAGTGAAAAAACGTAAAAATATAGAGATAAAAATAAATATATAAATTTTGTTTTATAAGAAATATGATTTTTTTAAGAAAAGGAAACATAATTAAAGTGATGTAAATGAATCTGACAACCAAGAGAAAACACATAGCTTCAGATACTCTCAGACAATTAAAACAGCAGCAATGCATTCTAAGAGTAATTGTGGTCCTTGGATCCATAATTTGTGTACTTTTGTTGCAACTTGGTGCAAAAAGCACAAACAGAACGAAAAGAAAGAAAAAGAAAAGGAAGAAAGGAGGAGGAGGAGGACAGATAGAAAGGAAGAAAGGAAGGAAGGAAAAGAAAGAGAGAGAGTGGGGGGGATATGATCATCTGTCTTCAATTGCGAAGGCGAGGACCAATTGCAGACTAAACCTGATATTGATGTGAAGCTCATTGAAGACTTAAACTGGGTGGATATGCGAGCCCACTGCAGCCTCAACAGCTCGGTCAAAGCAGCAGCAGCAGCAGAGCAGGGCCCATCAAAACCTCCTCCCCCCCCCCCCCCTTTCCCTTCCCTTCCTGCCTGCCGTCCCTTTTTCCTTCTTTCCGTCCTTCCTTCGTGCTTGCCTGCCCGCCTTGCAGCACGAAACCCAGCGGGCTATCCATCTCTGAGCGTCGCCTATCATCTCCTCCATAACTCACGTGTCAGGCTGGGCGAATTACGCCGTTCCTCCAGGCTGTGGCGAACCATCGATCCATCCACGCGGAGCCTCATCAATCCATCCATATAGTCGGGAACCGTCGCCATCATCGTCTCCATCGATCGAACTCCTTTCACCATCGCCCACGCCTGCCTGCACTGGCCACATTGAATCTCGCGGAGTCTCAACTCTCCGAAGTTCTGGTCCCGGGCGCTTCGTACAGCAGGTGGTCCAGTCCCGTCCAGTCGAGCTAGCCTAGTATTAGCATAACCCCCGATTCCTGATTCTACCTCAGGCTCGCGGTTCATATGCCCAAGCGCCGTCGTATATCATTTTAGAGGAGGTTATCGCTTTAGTCGTGTTGTTGTTGTTGTTGTTGTTGTTTTTTTTTCTCGCTTTTTTCTTTTATTATTAATTTTTATTATTAATTATCGGACATGTAACCTCGTGCTGTGTTGCACTAGGCAATGCTGAATAGAGTTGCAGTGTCTGTAACTCAGGATGCCGATCTTGTTTTGGTTAACGATTCCCCATTGATGCTTTTCTGGGGGGTGGGCTCGATCGTTTTACTGCTAGTCCATCACTTCACGTCGTCGAGGCAACTGCGTAATGTGAGCAAGCTGGGGGTGTGAGATCGTTCAGCTGCCGGGTTTGGGAAAGTTATCTGCAATTTTAGGTGCTTGTCATCTTTGGTGTTTCTTTTCAAGCGCAAGGGTTCACGGTGCGGTCATGTTAGGGAGCTTGTTTTTGGATCGTGTGGTTTCTATGTGCGAAATATGTTGGTGTTAAACAGTAGAAGCGTCTGGAATGTTGGCACGGCAGGGAGTGTTTACGCTGTCGACAGAAAACCTTCTTTCGTGAAAAAGGGTTTGTTTGCACTGTTTTCGATCCTCTCATTGTGTTTAGATCAACGTCTACGCAGCAGACAGCCCTTAGCGACCACTTGTACACATGAGGCTCATCTTCCTACCCAGAAAGTTGCAATTTGAAAGCGATGCTGGAGCTGATCCTCGCCCAAGACATGGCATTTTCCTCGACAGCTCTAAGGTAATGATATCTGCACTCGTATCCAGTTTTCGCGATCACTATACTTCAAGTAAACTTTCGCCAGACAATTCCACCATCATCATACGAGGGTGATTTTACTTTACGTTGTATTTGTTTCTGACAGTATATCTGGAGTTCTTAGAGCTGAAAGCCAGAGTCAGAAAATGAAACCAGATTAACTAGATACCCGTTCTGAGCCACATGTATTTGTTTCACCTATACATGCACGAGTAGTCAGGTGGGTTGTTAGATCTACGGTTTCATCAGGTCACTCAGGGTTTGGAGTTCTTTGTGTTCCCGAACGAAACCCTATATTCAGCAGCTTCTTGCATAAGCGCCAACGTATTCCTGTTGGGAGGGGTTTGGATGGTCGTGGCATTTGGTGACACAAACTAGAAGCTCGTGAAAGTTTTTTAGGGCAGGATTGAAGATCTTCCACCAATCCATGTGGGAATTGTGTGGCTAATCACCAGTCAACAATTTTAGCCTTGCTAGAGGTTAGTTTCGATCGTCTTTAGAATCCCCAAGCGCCAGTTTCTATGCCATGGCGGTTGATCCTGCTGATCTCAATAGCCTTAAATTCCTTGGAAGTTAGTGTCAGCACTCAACGTGCGTCATCCTGACCAAGAGGCAGGACGGATTCTTGCCTCGTCGGATATCTGCTGCCAAGTGAATCCTATTTTCAATTGAGAGCTTTAATGCGCATCATGGTTACGTTAAGTTCTTTTTCCTTCTATCACGTAGGCTAGCTCATTTTTTCTAGGTTCTCGTTTTCGGCCGCTACTGGTTCTGATGATTTTCTTACTCGTGTTCGATGAAGTCTTGAAGTCAAAGCAAAGTTGCGATTGGTTAGGTGATTTTGTGTGTACTGAGTTGAAACTCTTCAGCTTCTCTGAACCATCATATTGAGGAGCTTTCTCTGGTGGTTTTAATTTACCTTAATATCGCTCCATCCATGTGAATTGCGAGCCTGTATTTTTCCGTTTTCAATCTAGAGCCTCATTCTCTCTGGCAAACATTTATCCACACATCAGGCCTGGAGCACTCTGCAGCTTTGTGCCGTTTTCCTGAGTTTCTTGTAAAATTTGAGATGAAGTCTCAAAGTCATGTGATTCAGTTCTTTATTCGTAGCCTGTCTAGTAAAAATTTCTGGATTCCTGACTCTGCATACAAAAACTTCATATTGAGAGAATATGATGGTGATCTGAAATATAGGTAAGATGGATCCAGAAGTATGGAGTAAGCTCCCCCAGGAGATGCTTCTGGACGTGCTAGCAAGACTCCCTTACAACCGTATCACCAAGTTCCGCGAGGTGTGCAAGAAATGGAAAGAGCTTCTCAATGCGAAGCACTTTTCAGACAGGATTGTATCGATTCGAAAATCTCAAACCCCTTTGTTGGTTGTATGTGTCAAGAGTTATCAAGCCATCATGGCTTATGATCCAACAATAAAGGAATGGCAAGAAATATTTATCTGGAAAAAGCCCCCCAACTTCCAAATTCACTGCTTGCGTGCTGCAGGTGGAGGCTTGCTTTGCTTCAAGGGCAACCTTGGCGAAAGGAAGAACGTGGACGAGGGGGCGACGAGGCTTCTCGTTGTCAACCCCATCACTAAGTTATGGCGCATACTCCCCAGCCTGCCTCCAGGCATCAGAGCCGCAGGGTGTGTGAACTTGGTCGTCCTGGAGAATGAGCCAAATCGGTTCAAGATTTTGTTCATGCAAATTCATTGTAACTCGCATCAGCGTCGCCTGGTGGGGACTCTCTATGATTCTGCAGCTGATTTATGGACAACACATTGCGAGGACACGACCTTGGAGTCCGTTTATCGGAGTGTGTATGTAAACGGATCGATGCACTATATTGGGTCCGAGCGGGTGCATGAGTATGGCGCCTTAGTTAGCCGAAGACAGGGCGTCTCGTTTGATATGCACAAGAAGGTGTTTTCTAGGTTTGATGCACCACTAACCAGCGAGGTCGGCGCCAAGAAATTCATGGAGCTTCATGGCCGGCTTTCGCTAGTCACATTCTCCACGGTGGCCACTTTCTCCCCCTCGGTACAGCAGCTCGACGAACAGTCCGGGACCTGGGTGGATGCACAGCTGCTGCCCCCAGGAGTTGGTCTCGGTGTGCAAGGTTATGTCCCGCTGGGCCAGGGCTCCTATCTCTACTTCGCCGATCCGCACCGACAGTCGGAAACGGTAGTGTGCTACGATTTGTTGAATAGGCAGAGGTTTCTCATTGATGAATCTTTTCCAGACTTGCGTTCTGAAGGTTTCAAACTGTATCACCCTTCTCTATGTTCGGTATAAAAAGAACGCACCTTCGTCGTTGCAGGCTCGAAGCAACTTCAGTCGCTGAACGGTATTCGCGATGTGTAGGATCCTAGGTGAGAAACATGAAAGCGTAGGTATAATTTTGACGTAGTGAAATGGTGTAGAGAAATGGGAGTTGTATGGGGAAGAGTTGACTATGGTGCTGGCCTGACTTCGTTGAGGATACACAGCAACCGAAGGTCAACCATGGAATTGGATCCTGGTTGCCTCCATGCTGGTGGTCCATGTGTGGACCTCCACACCCTTCCTTCTGCCCATCTTGATGGCTTCCCCTTTGTACCCCATTGGCGTTGCAATGGCCTCCTGGTTCCTTCAAATTGTCCTTCTGTATCCAGCTTCCTTTGCATAACACGCCCTTTTTCTTTGCTTGCAGTTTTTTAACATACTTATATGTCCAAAAATATCCAATGAGAAATTACTCCAAAGTTGTACCCAAGAAAGATAAATATTATTTATAGCAAATGATTAGATCGATTAAGAAATTAGATAGGCCCAACTTTTTTTTGGTATACCTGTTTTCCTTGGTAGCCTGAGAACAATGAGGGTAATAAGTCCAAATGAGGATATGCTGTTTTAAAACAATATATTACACATGCATGGTATGTAGAAACAAAAAGAGAAAATGAGCCTTTTGTAAATAGTAGTGGTTGAATTATCTAGTATGAGTTAGGATCTTAGTATATACAGGGGAGTCCTCATCTTGTGCTGTTCTTAGAACTTAAAAGAATTAATATACAAACATGAATTGCATATATAACAACTCTAAGAATTGTATGTTGTTGTGATGTAAATGTAAATAGAGGGTGAAAGGGACAAATAGTTCCTTCTTATCCTATTTTAGATTAACTAATATTTTAGATTATTTTTTAAAAAATAAAAATTTAAAATTATCTTTTCTTAGCTCTTTCTATTATAATTTCAATCTTTCCTACTACCATTAGATTTAATTTTGTTACAATTGTATTCTACTTCTTTTTTTGATTATATTTTTGCTAATTTTTTAAAAATTTCTAACTAACTATTTATAATTCTTAAAAGCTTATTTAAAGATTTTAAAATTTACTTAAATTTTTTATCACTTTTATCTTTATTTTAACTTTTATTTTATTATTTAACTTTGATTTGATTTTTTAACTTTTATTTTAATATTGACTTTTATTTTATCTTTTAGTTTTATTTAAAAGTTAATTTTATTTATTTATTTTTACTTTTTAACTTTAGATCCTTGAATAAATAGATTGTTACATAATAGAATAAATTTATTTATCTAAATCTTCAATTTGGTAGATTTGTAGATAGATTTGTGGCTTAAGATAAAATACCTAAGATCTTTTTGGATTTAGATTTTATTATTAAGGATAATGAGATTTGAGGTAGCTAATTAGATACTATTAATGGAATTTATTAGGATGATTTGATTCAACATTTGTTTAATTTAATTAAGTTTATTTAAAGAAAAAATCATAGCACCTTGATTGAATCCAATCAAGTTTTTCTATCAATATTGCTTGAATCTTATTGCCAATTGAGGATTTGGTGGTAGCTTATAAAGAGGAGGCAAGGAAGATGATATCAGAATTTAGTGATTAACAAAGATAGTTTGTGAAGAAAGGGTGATTAAGATGATGTCGCAACTTGGTAATTAACAAAGATAGACATATATAAAGAAGAAGCAATGGAGATGATGTTATAACTTGGTGATCAACAAAGGCAACCACATGCAAAGATGAGATAATAAAAATAATACCACAATTTGATAACATATAGAAATAGCCACATGCAAAGAAGAAGCAATTAAGATGATGCTACAAGTTGGTAATTTGTAGATGCAATCACAATTAAATTATCAATAAATTCAAAAGCAATAGTTGTTCCAATTTTGGAAGCAAAAAATATGAAAGATGGAGACAAAGTTTTTAGAAGATTAAAAAAAAAGTTTTGGAGAAGAATTTCTTCTTGGCTACAATCTAGATGCAAAAAAAAAACAAGGAATTGAACCTAGGATGAAGAAAATATGGCTATTTCAGTTGAGGTTACTAAATTTATATTTATTATCATACTATATATATATATATATATATATATATATATATTAGAAATTTGAAGAAGTTTTTAGGAAATTAATGGATATGATTATGAGAGTCATCAAATTGACTCATTAATTGTTTTAGAATAAAAGAATGCATTTAGAGTACCAAAACTACAATTGTAAAGTGAAGATGTGTTTAAAAGATGTTCAATAAAGAAAAATAGTATTAGTAAGAAAGAAATGGAGTCTTAGTAAGTCTTGGAAGCAATTATTTTAGTTGATTTAGTATTTTCTTTTGATTATAAGAATTAGTATTTAGTCATTGAGACCAATGTCTACATTGGCCTTCTATCTCTATGTATCACTTATTAAAAACATATAAATATTACTTAATAGATAGAAGAAGCATGAGAAATAAACCTCATGTCTTTTTAATTATTTATGTAAAAAATAAGATTTTTAGGTGATTTAAATTAATTTTATTATAACAAAAAATCACCAAGATAGAATAAAGTAGTTTTAAATTAATTTTATTAATTTAAAAATATCATAAATTTTTAAAGAATTTTTTTAGAATTTTTTTAAAGATTTTAAAGAATTTTTAAAGAATTTTTAAAGAATTTTGAAGGCTTTGGTAAAAAAGAGTTTTACCACCTTGGAAGCCATTATGTAGAAATAGAGCATATTTGAAGGCCATATAAGATTCATTGGCTAATTGGGTGTTTTTAAATACCACAATGAAGTAAAAAATATAAAAAAAAAGTGAATTTTACTAATAGAAAATAAGAGGACTAGCAACTAGTATAGTCTTTATAAGAAAGAAGGTGTATAAGTCCCATATGGGTTGTGACACCTTGGATGTAGATAGGAGGATAAGACTAAGGCCTCATGGCTTTTCTAGGACATCCTTATATACTACTTGTGAGCCTTGGTGAGGTTCAAATTCATGATCTCTTAAATAAATTATCTTTGAGATAAAAATTTTCCACTTAATTTTTCTATTATTTACCTTTTATCTTTAAAGTATTATAATTTATTCATAGTAATTCGGATTTATATATTTTTTATATCATTAAAAAGATAAAAAAATTATCTATTCAAAAATATAATTTTTATTTTTTACTTTTATTTTTTATTAGATGAAAATATAATAAATAGATTTAATTTTATATTATGCACTTGCTTGATATCATTTACTTCACTTGTTTTGTAGTTCTTCTTCTTGTTGTTTTTGCTAATTATTTCTTGTTGAGTTAAAATGATAAAGATAAATAGATAAAAATAAAATATAATAAATTTTTTAGTAAAAAATATTACTTTTGGTAAGTTGCTAATGGTCAAAGGATTGACTTTTGGCATATAGAAAAGAACATCTTATGTACATAGGATGCGGTCAAGGATAAAGAGTCAAAGTCAAGAGGATAAAGTATCTCCTAGAAAATATCCAAAGAATTAGATAAGAATAATTAGTATATGGCATAGAATACCCACATGGTACATAAGATGCTAAAGGATCCTAGGACCATTGAAAACCCTTGTGATACAAGCCAAAGGATCCTAGGAGCATGTATGTAAAAGTCAATTGGTGGAAGAAGTCCTTTAGGGCAGCAACCACCACCTATAAGTAACAAGTGTTGAAAGAGATAATTATCTTATTCCACACTTCTCTTTGTGTGCAACCTTGTTGATTTGTACTTACTTGTGTTATGCTTATTGTGTTTCTTCAATAGATTATGGGCCCACACACACTTTTTTGTGCTATTCAAATAAATTCAAGTCATTTTTCTTATTGTTGCTCTTCTGTAGAATAGGTCTTATGGTATTTGCTAATATTAGAGTTTGTATGATTTAAACTTATATTTTGAAATGAAGAGGTTCTAATTTTGACCTTATATATCTCTAATATTGTTTTGAGGGTTCTCTAGTCCTTGGAAAGTATGTTAAAGACCATATTAAAAGACCTTGATAGTGTCTTTTGTGTTGTTAAAGTTGTTACAATATCATTCTATGTTTTTATGAGAAAGTGAAGTAAGAGAGTGAAGGAGCTTGAGTATGAGGTTCATGAGAGTGCTCATACTTATTAGAAGCTATAGAAGTTGAATTGAGAGTGTTTTGAGTGACATACCACTCTTTTGTTTACAAGAGGACATTTTGAGATTTTGCTAGTATAAAATTGTTTTGGTATTTATAAACACATCGAGATTCCTTTTCTTGATATTTTTTGATACACTACTCCTTAGACATGGCTTCTAGTGAGAGTGAAGGTTTGAGAGTGATTGAGAGGTTTAGAAGCAACAATTTCTACCATTGGAAGGTCAAAATGGAGCTTTTATTGGTGTCTTTGGACCTTTGGGACATTGTAAATAAAAGTGAAGACCCTCCAAGCATGGATGCTGATATGAAGGACCAAAAGGACTTTAAAAGACGTGAAAAGAAGGCTTTTGGGATGATTGCCGCTAATTTGGATGAAGCCAAATTTTCTCACATCATCTCTTGCAAAGGACCAGCGGAAGCATAGAAGACTCTTTGCAACATATATGAGAGCAAGAACTTGTCTAACATCTTCTTCACAAAGAAGAAATTCTTCACTTGCAAGATGGAAGAAGGTGAAGACCTCATTGCTCACGTCAATAAGGTAAAGACTCTTGCAAACCAACTAGTAATTGTTGACAAGTCTTTAGAAGATGGTGATATTTTTATGACCTTACTCATGAGCCTTTCTGAATCCTACAACTATCTTATTGTGGCATTGGAGTCCATCAAGATAAAAGAGCTCACCATGGACTATGTGATGGCAAGATTTGCACATGAAGTGACCAAAAGAAAAGAAAAGGAGCATGTAAATTAAAACTCGGCTCTTTTTACAAGACAAGGCAAAGATAGCTATTTCAACCAACATGAAAATGAAAGAAGCAATGTGAGAACTTGCTTCATTTGTAAAAAACTAGGTCATTTTGCACGAAATTGCTACAAAGCCAAGAAAAGAGATAGAGAGAATGCTAACAATGCATGTGATGAAGTTGGAAGAGATGACTATGCATTTACGGCAAGTGAAGGCACTTCTATGGCTGCCATGTCCGAATGGATTGTTGATTCAAGTGCTACCAAGCACATGACTCCATACAAGTGTTCATTTGACACTTATGAAGGAATTCCAGCAACAAAGATTTAGTTAAAAGACAATAACATGGTACAAGTTTCTTAAAATTGGCTCCATTGTGGTGGAAATTGTTGTAAAGAATAAAACCAAGAGGATCAGATTGAAAGAGGTCTTACATGTGCCAAAAATGAAGAAGAATCTTCTTTCGGTGAGCAAACTTGTTTCAAATGGTTGTAAGGTATAATTTGATGTAAATGGATGCTTTGTGAAGACAATGGAGGGAGATGATGTTTTAAAGGGCTTTAGAGATGGCAATCTCTACTTCATCAATTGTAAAAAGATCAACGGAGTTGAAATGGCGGCATTTGCTGATTTTCCACAAGATCAAGACAAATTTGATATTTGGCATCGACGCCATAGTCATTTGAATGCCAAAAGTATGAAGGAGCTGTAATCCATGGTAAGTGGCTTGGATCTTAGTCAATCATGCAACAATGCTACAACTCTTGTTTGTGAAGGTTGTATTCAAGGCAAGCAACAAAGGGCTTCATTTCCAAATGGAGTTGCAACACGTACAAGTAAATTGTTGGAGATTGTGCATTCAGATGTTTGTGGACCTATGAGGACGCCATCAATAGGAGGAGCAAGGTACTTTGCCACTTTTATTGATGATTATTCAAGGAAGGTGTGGATTTTCATCTTTAAAGCCAAGAATGAATGTTTGTCAAGGTTTAAGGAGTTTAAGGCACTTGTGGAGAAGCAATATGAGTGTAAGATCAAGATATTGCACACGGACAATGGAGGTGAATACATGTCAAAGCATTTTGATGAGTTTTTGAAGATTCAAGGTATTGCAAGACAAACCTCCACTCCTTACACTCTACAACAAAATGGAGTTGCTAAAAGAGCAAATTAAACCATTGTGGAGATAACAAGGAATATGCTTCATGCTTAAAATCTTGGACATGAATATTGGGCGGAAGCCATGGTAAATGCAATGTGTACAAGAAATAGGTGCCCTACAAATATATTGTTAGGGACATAGTCTTAGAACCTTCTAGAAATTAGAACATTCTAGAAGCAAGTCTCTGGAAACTTCTAGAAGTTTCCATTAGCAATTAGTGGAAATTTCTTGAGAAGCTTCTTAGTTAGTGGAAGTTGCTTGAGAAGCTTCCTAGCTAGTAGAAGTTGCTTGAGAAGCTTCCTAATTCATAGAAGCTGCTTAAGAAGCTTCCTAAGTTGTTAGAAATTGCTCAAGAAGTTTCTTATTTAGAAGTATATATAGGAGTCGAGGCTGAAGAGTTCTTCAGTCTCAACAACACATCTCTTAGAGCTCTAGCTCACCTCTCTGGTGTTGCTCTTGTACTCATCTGATCAATCTAGTTCTTGCCAGTTCTCTTTGAAATTCTTGTTTAGATTTCCTCTTCGTATTCTGTCCATGACAGTTTGTCGAGACTGCTTCTCATCTCAGATATTAGAGCTAGTCCTTCTTGTTAGAGTGTAGATTACCCCTCTTCTTGAAGGTATACTAGTGTTTTAGAGGTTGCGGATTACCCTCCTCTAAACTGATATCTCTCCCATTACAATATTGGAGTCTTATTCTTCTTGGAGAGAGTGGATTACCTCTCTTCTTGAAGGATTTTAGACGTTTTAGAGGTTGCGGAGTACCCTCCTCTAAACCAATATTTTCTTCTTCATAGAATCAATTATTTCTCTCTTTTAGAATGGCTGGAGGTCAAGGGATTAGTATGACTGAAAGTTTGGAGTCCAAGTTGGATGCCATTATGAATGCCCTTGCTATGTTATCGCAAAGAATTGCGGAGATTGAAGGAGCGTTTGCAAGACTTCATAATGATGGAGCACCTGGAGTAACACAATCTAGAATTCATCAACCTCAAGTTTCTGTACCAGAAGAAACAGCTTTGCCTGTAATTCGACAAGAACCACTAGTTCTACAACGAAAGGAGCCTCGAGTTAGCCTTCCAGATAAGTTCGATGGTACACGCTCCAAGTTTCAAGGTTTTGTCAATCAAATCAGGTTAATAACAATTTTACAGCCCGAATGCTATCCAACGGAGGAGTCACGTGTTGGACTGGTTGGAACCCTACTTACGGGGCAGGCTCTATCATGGTTTGCTCCTTTATTCGAGAAAGGATCATCAATTTTGAACAACTTTGAAACTTTTTTGGAAGCGTTTGCGGAAGCATTTGGCGAGCATGACAAGGCTCGATGGGCTACAACAAAGATTCGATCACTACGACAAGGGATACGCTCTGCATTAGTTTATGCATCAAACTTCAGACAATTAGCATGTGACATCAACTGGGATGAAGAAGCATTGACGAGTCAATTTTATTAGGGTTTGAAGGATGATGTGAAGGATTTGCTATTATCTCTTCTTGATCCACGAACGCTCAACGAAGCCATTAGCCAAGATGTGAAGTGTGACA
>JAWRVF010001809.1:0-40888 GCA_036785485.1 Physcomitrellopsis africana | reverse complement strand
TTTGCTTCACACCTTCATTGCTCCTCATTATCAAAACCCCTAGTATTGAAATTTGGTAGGCTTGTTGCTTGCTTTATGTTGTAAACATCCTCCAATTTTTGCTCCAAAACTCCTCTTGGAAATAGAGTTATAGACTCTACTCTCCTCCTTTAATTCTGTCTTCTACCAACTCTAGATCCGACTACAAATTTCCTCATAATTCTTTAACCATAACTCCAATAGAAATCAGTTTTTTACACAACTTAATAGACTCATATATCTACAAACCCCAATAAATTTTACTCAAAATGCTACTTTGATCACAAAGATATGCTCCCCCAAACTTCACTGACTTAGGAATAGACCCCTATCACTTTGAAAGAGCATAACATTTTTTTTATAAGATAAATGAGTATCAAACTTACTCTCATTTCTTTCTTAACTTGCTTAGATCACGTCTATCAAATTTCACACTCAAATTCACTCCCTAACTCCATTCATACCCAAAAAACCCACACACACACTCTGCCCATACAAACCCCAATTCTGCTTTCTCTCTATTTCTCTATTCACCTACATCCGGTTACAATTTCACTCATAACTCTTTGCTCAAAGATCATATTGACTTAGGATTTTGATTCAAAGTAGTAAACTCAATAAGAAACACAACCCCAACAAATTTTGCCTCTAAAGTCCAAATGGTTCTCAAGAGCCGAGGCCCGAAATTTAGTAAACCTCACTGCCCTAGTCTTAAAAACCTGCAACTTTGACGACTCATATCTCCCTTGATACTTAACCAAAAGACATGAAAATTGTTTTTATATGTTCCTTATCTTGTCTACTACAAACCCACAAAAAATTGCACTTAAAATCCTCTCTAAGCTTCTTCTACACACAAAAACGTCTACTGCCTATCAAAAGGAAATCCTATCTCTCCAAAAAAAACCTTCTCTTCTTCTTCACGACCCCCTTCTTGTCCTCCCGGCCTGGTCTTCCTTCTTCCCTTGGTCAAAGAGACACCTCAGCCATATCTTTCCACCTCTTCAATCCTTTCTTTTCGATTAATTTGAAGGAATCTCACCTTTTGAGGTAAATTTCTATTCTACCTTCTTACTATCATTTTTTTTTTTTTTTTTCTACCCACTTCTCTTCTAATTTCAGCCCACAATATTTAAGTTTAGATCTAAAATAGAAGAGAATAAAGGTAAAGTAGATCTAAGATAAAATAGAAAAAAAATCTAATAAGTAGAGAAAAATAATTAAGATTAGATTAGAGATAAAAGAGAAAGAACTACATCCTTCACTGCCAAGTCAAAGAAGCTTGTGTGGTTAAGTTCTTAGCTACTTTGGAGTTGACGTGGGTTCGAATCCACTTGACTTCACTGTAGAATTCCTTGGCTTCATGACTTGGTACTGCTAGTGGGAATTTCAGCAGGAAATTAGTAGTTTGGCCTACCTATCATCCCTGAGCTTGTGATAAATATTATAACCTTCAAGATAATGTGGTTATAACCACAACCCTTTCTCTTTTTCATCCTCTCTTCTTCTAATCTTAATCTTTTTATTTTAACACATTCCTTTATATCTTTTACACTATGTTTTAATTTACAACGTGACACCGTGTCGTCCATGGTCTTTAGTTTCCATGGACTTTATTACAGATCTGCTGCCATCGAATTCATTTGACAGCATCTTTGTTGTAGTGTATCGACTTATGAAGATGGCACATTTTATCCCTTGTAAGAAGACATCGTCAAGGAAAGATACAACAAGGCTCTTCCTTGATAATGTGTATCGATATCATGGTCTACCATATGATATCGTGTCAAATCGAGGAATCCAATTTGTATCAAAGTTTTGGAGATCTTTTTTTAAGATATTGAAGGTAGACATGAAGCTTTCTTCGGCATTCCATCCTCAAACTGATGGCCAAACGGAACAAGTGAATTAAGTTTTAGAACAATATTTACGATACAGCATCAACTATCAGCAAGATGATTAGACTGCATATCTATCGCTAGTCGAGTTTGCATATAACAACACCCTTCATGGGTCGACTCAAAAAACACCATTCTTTTTCAACTATGGGTACCATCCAAAGCTTGATCTATTGAGTCCGTCAGCAAATAACAATCCAGCAGCTGAAGGATTGGTGCAACAGCTATTGGAGCTTCAAACCACATTGAAGCTTCAATTGCAAATTGTCCAAGAGTCTTATAAAGCATCCGCGGATAAATTTTGGAATCAGGCACCTAATTTCAAGATTGGAGATAAAATATGGTTGCTTCGATGGAATATCAAGACCAAGCGGCCATGTGATAAGTTGGACTACTAGAGATTGGGACCATTTGTTATCCAGAAGTAGATCAATCTTGTGGCGTACCGCTTAGAGTTACCAGCTGCTATGAAGGTACACCCTGTCTTTCATGTTTCTTTATTAGAGCCTTATCGGGAATCATCTTTTCCTCGAAGAGTGCAATATCCGCCAACTAGTATAGAAATTGAAAACAACAAAGAATATGAGGTGGAAAGGATACTAGATTCACGGCAAAGATGGAATAAATTAGAATACTTTGTGCATTGGAGCGGCTACGATATTAATGAAAGAACATGGGAATCGGCCAAAAATCTTGCCAATGCGTCACGAAAGGTACAGGAATTCCATCGACGATATCCTAATAAATCAAAAGCTGGTCATTAACGAAGCATGAAGATGAAGCCTTCTCTGGAGAAATGAATAGAAAAGGGATCCAGGTCTCATCAAAACATAACTTGTTGTATTTCATAATATCAAGATATCTAATATCAAGGTATATTTAGATATGGCTAGTGAGAATGTAGATACTGTACTAGTGGTACCATCTCAACCGAGTAGCTCATGACATTGACCTCGAGACGAAGAATTAGAAGAGCCAAGAAGACGTTGAAGAATACCAAGCAGCAAGTCACTTGTAATTGTCTTTGAAGTTGAACCAGCTCATGCAAGTAGTGGCGAAGCGATATTTTCAAGTCGTTTCCACAATGAAGATACAGAAGTTCAAGCATGGTCTCAAGTAGAAGATATTGGTCATTATCGGTGGCTACAAGGACCCATGAATCATCTGCCTTGTGAATGACAGCTAGAGTATATTACAGAGACTATGCGACAAATTTTTGATTTCATACGTTTGTGTGTATACATCTCAAATGACTTCTCGGAGACCTCGAAGCTAGAGGAGGAGGTGATGTCAAGGACATACTTATTAGAACCTTTTAGAATATTCTAGAAGTTTCTTAGAACTCTCTAGAACCTTCCAGAGTCTTCTAATATCTTCCTAGTGTCAAGGACATACTTGTTAGAAGCTTCTAGAATATTCTAGAAGTTTCTTAGATCTCTCTAGAATCTTCCAGAGCCTTCTAATATCTTCCTAATTAATAGAAGTTTTGCTTGAGAAGCTCCCTAGTTGGAGGAAGCTACTTGAGAAGCTTCCTAGGTAGGAGTATATATCGGAGTCGAGGGTGAAGAGTTCTTCAGTCTTGACAACACATCTCTTGGAGCTCTAACTCACCTCTCTAGTATTATTTTTGTACTCATCTGATTAATCCAGTTCCTGCCAATTCTTCTCGAACTTCTTGTTTAGACGCCAAGTCTATATTCTGTGTCCGTGACATTAATTGAGTTCCTACCAGTTCTTCTTGAACTTCTTGTTTAGACTTCAAGTCTAAATTTTATGTCCGTGACAATTAGCATATATCCTATCACTGAACTTTGTGTTGTTCAATCAATCCATAATGCATAAGATAGAAATCAAGGCCATTCTTTTATTCTTCTATTACAAATTTTAACCAAGGCTTTTATAATTGGTGGGTATCCAGGTTCATTCTTTGTATTCTCTTCTAGATTATAAGCAATTATCAATGATAATTTAATTCCACATCTTTTAAAGAATTCACGAGCTTCATGTATATCTAATTCTCTATGATTTGTATTGATCTTTTCTACATATCTATAGCGACAAATAACATCCTCAAGTAAAAATCTACAGATTCCTTATGTAGACTTTGTTTTTGATGTCCTACCTTCCACTTGGTTTAATAAATCTTCACGAGCCAAAACTAAATATCTCATTTGCTATAATCCCATTGGCATAATAACCAAATCTACAATCTATTTAAAATAAATAGCCAAGGAATATATTGGATGTAGACCATCATGATGATGTATATTCGAATATATTTGACAAGTTATATAAGATTCTACAAATACAATCACATCTTGATACATATTCTTCTACCAATACTGTTCCTTCAATTTAACAAAAGTAGTCCAAATTCTTGTATGTCCCATCCATAGACTATCATGAAATTCCTTGAGTAATTTTTGTTGATCTTCTTTGGTACCTACTACTTATTGAAGCATTCCAATATTTGATTTTAGCCTCTTCCATAGAAATCTTCCTTGTAATATGAACTTGTATGCCTTTTTTCTAATTTATTTAAATTTTTCAATAGACCAATCAATATGCTTGATTAATGTGCTCAAATAATATCTAATATCTAATAACTCTCTTTTATAATTTTTTTCTTAAAATAACATATCTTCTTTATTCAATTATAAAAGTGAATAAAACTTTGTACCCATATCATCAATATCCTCAATCATCTCATCTTCTCTATCATATTTTGCTCAAGGTAGCATATCTATTACCAAATTATCTTTTTTTATAATATGTCTAAACTCTAGATTTAATGACTTAATATAAGTAATCCACCTCAACATAGCAATATCTGATATTGTATAATTAAAATCATTTCAAATAAAGGCAAGTAATGTATTTCAATCACCACCATTGTTCCAATTAAATAATCCTTTTCAGCTTTCATAGTTGAAACAACTCCCCATAATTCCCTTTTTACTTGTGAATATGCACATTTGCAAGTACTTAAAACCTTAGCCCCAAATTGAACTGCAAATCTATATCCATTTGAATTAACTTGACTTAGAGCCCATCCAATAGCAATTAGATTAATATCCATTGTAAGAATTACTAATCTATTGCACTTATAATCAACTTTTCTTAACATTGGAGGTGATGTCAATAAATCCTTCAATCTCTGTATTGCTTTGATATGCTTTTCTTTCCATTTAAATTGATAACTCTTGCGTAATAATTCATATAATGGATCTACTATGTGAATATAGTGAGAAATCCAAATATGATAAAATACACATGCATCCAAAAATCTTTGCACCTCTATTAAAGAACTACAATTTTTTTTATTCTCCCAATTGCATCAATCTTGGTTGGATCTAATTTCCTTCCATAAAATCTATATAAATGTCGAATAATTACAACTTCTTATACTATGAACATAGATTTTGTATCCGATAATATAAAATAAACTTCTTTAAACTAAGTTAATATCTCTTCACAATCTTATATATGATTAATAATATACTTACAACATCTTCTCTTATCTAAAGTTTCATCCTTATTTTCTTCTTTGCACCCTTTTATATAAACATCATCTAAAAAAAATATAGTCTTCTCAAGAATAAAATCTCTCAACACCTTGTTCATCCCGCTCATCATATATGCAATTGAGTTAGTAGCACCTTGAGGAAGAATACACATTCTAACTAATCCAAGTGGTATTCTCATTGTTGTCATGTTTCTACTCTCTATTATCAGTTGAAATTGATCATAGTCTCAATACAAATCACTTATTGAATAGATTGCCCTCCTTCCAAATGCTTCAGCAAATTCATCTACCATTAATCCAATTCTTGCATTCTTGATAGTCATTATATTTATTGATTGCATATCTTGAATAAATTGTAATGATTCATTTTCTTTGGGCACCATAAATCATTGATTAGAATATGATGCAAAAAAAGGCTCTAAAATCTTGATCTTTATCTTTACTTTCAATAATTCTACTAAATTTGGCAAATATGCCTTTGGTATTAGAATTGGCCTCAAATTCCAAGGCATATGTGATATAATAAAAATAACCATGGAAGTTATAACATTTGGATCCACGCATCTAATTTCATGAGATTCAAAGGCAAATGATTTATCTCATTTTGCTATCATCTCTTTGAAATATTCAATTTCCTTTGGCAACAAAGAACCATCAAAATCAATCTTCAATTCTTCAAAAGTCTCATTTATAAATTTGTGTCTAATATTCTTTAGATCCGTTAAGCTCTTTTTTTTTGATGTTTTTTCTATTTGTTCTTTAGAATCTTCTAGCAAAGGTCCAGCAACAGATTTTACATTCTTATCTACTGTCTTATATTTTGTCTCAACCATAATCTCTGGTGCTTGAAAAGATTCAAATATAGAATAAATTTTCTTTGAATGAATTTGTACAACCTTATCATCATCTTCTAATCCAATTGATGTAATCAATTCCAAAAGATCTTCCAATCATTTTCTTCATAAATACCAGAAATCCTTTCATCATTCTTTAATGTCTCCAATTCATATAATTCTTTTTTAATATTATATAGTCTTTTTTTTTCTTTTTTTTTAAAAAATCTACATAATCTATTTTTAAAAATATCAATAAAACTTATATTAAAGGCACCTACATCTTGCAAGAGTACCTCCTCTTCTGTACCTCCATAATCCTGCTTTATAGTGGTACTCCTCAAAATCCATAAATTCTTCAACAACCTTTGGCAATGGATTCTCTCTCAATTTGTCTCAATTGCATTCATGATTTAGAAGCTCAGTCAAAAACTATACTGTTCTTCTCTCATCTTTATTACAAATCTGTGCATAAGTTGAATTATCATCAAGTACTTTTATTTCTATTTGAGTTGCAATAATATATAATTGTTCCAATATAAGAGGATAAGATGTTACATCTTGAATAAAGAAATTTTGCTCCATTGCAATATTATTAATCTGAATTTTTATATCTGAATAAGCACCATACAATTCACCTCGTGTATTATTAGTTGTCCATATTATTCATCCATGCTCTATATCAATTGGCTACTTTTGTTTCATATGAAGATTCTTAGACATAAGATTAACTTTCAAACTATGATCAATCAAAGCTACAATTGGCTCATTCATATCTCCAATCTTCACTAATGCCTCTGTAGTTGCTCTAGTCTAATGCTTTTGAGTATAATAACTCAAAATTTCTTTCTCCTTGTCACTTGGATCATGAAAATGTACTCTTTGATTAATATTCCTTCCTCCACTCGTTGATTATTTGTAACAATTGCCAATTTCATCTTCTTCATCTTCACATACATGTGCATCAATAGCATGATTTGATCTAGTTTCATCTATTAATTGCTTCTTCTGTTTAATGGTGTCAATAATAACATCATAGAATTTTTTTTTTGCAATATCTAAAATCTCCTTCAATGTAAATTCAACTTTAGCATTGAGTACACATTCTTCAAGCACCTCCTTTAAATCTGTTGTTGCTTTAATATTAGAAAAAAATTTATAAGTTATTGACTTATCTTTTTTTTTTCTAAGTTCTTTGATTTTTTTTTTTAATGATATTGAGATATCCTTTATTGGTAATTCTTGTGAAGCCATCTCACGAGTCTTATCTCCTCAAGTCTGCCTCTTACAAGAATTTCCTTCTCTTGTATCATTAAAATCCTGTCTTCTCTTTTCTCCTATTAAAGCTTCATGTTGGCTCTTAGCAATATAGGCATGCACTGACAAAGCTTCCATAGGATCCTTCCAACCCATAGTTCTACAAATTATTGCAATAGTCTTCAATAAAGCTTCTCGTGGTATCTTCTTTTTATACATTGTAGAAATGGCAGAAGACCAAAGTCTACTTCATTCAATACTTCTAGAAAAATCTTGTCTATCATCATCATCTATCCTAGCACCATAACTTATAACTTCTATTATTGCAATTCTATTTGCTACCAAATAATCCTTAACTAGTGCTTTCATACCTCCTTTATCAAAGTTAGTTTGGAAAAAATCACCAATATTCTTTAATGCCATTTTTTCCTTTTTTCAAAAAATAATGCTTTGTTGCACCATTTCATTAAATTCACCACAATCCTTTCAAGAATGAGAATCATCATCATACCAAATACATCTTTGCACATATTCTTGCTTAAAAATAGCTTTTGAATTCATTATAGAAGTCTTGTCCTCAAGCCTTGCAAGTTTAATTTGAAGATTCCGCATTCCACGTTGTCATAGCAAAAGTCCGCTTTGGATAGATGCAAGGTCTCTCTTTGCAATCAAGTTGGATCCAATATGCACAAACCTTCTTAAGTTTCCCTTTTTGTAATCACAAAACCATGTGTATAATAAACCAACAAATCAGAAGCTTAAAAATTTATAAATCAAGATCTAGTTGTTTAAATGAGTTCAAACTTTAGAAATACAAATTCACTTCTTAAGTCATTTTTATAAAAATTCTAAATGGTGGATTCATTACCGATCACCAGATACCATCAAATATTAGCAAGTAATTTTATAAGTCAAAATCAAACCAGAAACTTGAAAATTTATATTTTGAGATCTAATTATTTAAATAAGCTCAAAATTTGAGAGTACAAATTTCATAACTTTGATCATTGCCACAAAATTTTTGAGCCATGATTTCATTACCAATTGTTAGATATCACCAAAATATTAGCAGGTGACTTTAAAAGCCAAAACCAAATTGGAAACTTAAAAATTTATATTTCAAAATCCAACCATTCAAATTAGCTCAAAATTTAGGAGCATAAAATTTATATCTTTGACCATCATCACACAAATTTTCAATCCAAATTCATTGCCAAACAACTAGTATCACCAAATCCTTGATAGGTACTTTTGAAAGTCAAAACCGTAGATGCCCAAGAACAAAATTTGCTATTTCTCTCTAATCAAAGTCTCAATTAATATGAGATTTTAGACATAGACTATTTATAGTAAAAATAATATTTACACATAAAATAAGCTTCAAATTCATCTTGAAATTCAAGTTCTAGCTTAAAGCAAATCCTTCTATTTATCTAACTTCTTTAAAATCCTAGTTTAATTTGTTAGTTCTAACTAGCCCTATCTCACTCATTTTAGATTCATTTCTATCAATACTTGGTTGTAAAATATTTAGCTTGAAGTCTAGTTTCTAACCCAAGTTTTTAATTTCCTGTTAGTATCTTAAAACTCCTAATATTTCTAGAAAAGCGGCAATAGATATCATATTAGTAGCCTAAGTTCAAACAAGCATAACTCTCTCATCTAAGCTCTGAATCATGCATTTCTACCATCTAAACTCATGCCAAGAAGAAGCTCTCTTTGAATACCTCCTTGAACTTGCCAAAAAGCTCCGTCTTCTTTTCTTCCAAATTTGTCAACGAAGTCCCAACCAAGATCTTCAAAGCCCAAGTCAACAATTAATAGTTTAAAGTTATAAAAACACCAAATCTAATCTTCCAAATTAGTACTATTAATAGTAACTAACTATTGACATCCAAACCTCCATTTATCCTTAAAAAAATCCTAAATTCAACTTCAAAGTCAAAATTCCTTATATCTACAAATATAATCCTGAATCTATTAACAATCTAAGATTAAAAAAAAAATAAAAGAAATAAAAGAAGTTTTTAAGGCTAAATCAAAGTTAAAGTTAAGATTAAAGATAAAATAAAAATTTAGCCAAAGAAAAAGAAAAAAAGTGAGAAATTTTTTCCAAAATTATATAAAAAACTTAGATTGATAAGAAGAAAGAAAGAACTTAATAAAATTTTAAAGAAATGAAAATAAAGTAAGGTTTTTATAGATGGATGTATTTACTTTACGACATCCACCCCTTCCAAACTTGTACATCCTCCGGCATGTGCCACCATTCACCCTTCATCCTATTCGTCTTGCTCTTGAATTTTTTTATCTTCTTGATTCCATTGTTCATCAGATACGTATATTTCAAAATCTTTAAGTAGAAAATTTATATTTCTTCTTCGAAAAGCTTTCACTTGTTTTCTTGCTATTGAAATCTAAATCGATGTTCCATCTAATTCTCAAAGTGAGTAAGTTCCATTGTCATGTGTAATTACAACAATATATGGTTTAAACTATCTTCGAGAAAACTTTCTTTGCATACTATGTTGGTGGTCCAAAGTATTGTCATAAACTACTATCCAATCACCTTCCAAGATTGGTTTCAAATGCAATTGATGAGTTTGATCAAATCTTTCTTTGTTTTTCAGTCTTGCTACTTTCAACTTGTTTAGTGCCAACCAATGGTCTTCTGATAGTCTATCAATTTGTTGGATCTAGAGTTCCAAAAGTCTTTCACGAGATATGCCATCTTTTTAAGATAAAAATAAACATGTAGGCATAGATTTTTTTGCTGGCATAATAGACTTTTGACCTAACATTAATTCAACCGGCATGTATCTTGTTACTGTACTATGGGTGGTTCTATCGGTCCATTAAGCAAATGGTAGTAGTCTTGGCCATTTTTATGAATTGCCTTTACAAGCTTTAACTAATGCATATATGATTGGTGGATGGCCTCTTTCACTCATCTCATTTGTTTTTGGATTATAGGCAGTGGTTAATTTTAGCTTCATTCTATATCTTTTAAAAAAGCTTTTAGCTTCAACAGCATCTAATTTTCCTCTGTTGACCCTCACTCCTCCAATACATCCATAGCGACTAAAAATATCTTCAAGGATAAATCGACATATTCCAGCTATTTGTTTGGTTCTTAAAGCTTTGCCTTCAATATAATTTGATAATTCTTCCCCTGCGAGAATCAAATATTTTATATTCCATAATCCAATTAGCATAACTACCAAATCAATTATCTATTGGAAGTGAATGGAAAGAGGGTAAGTTAGGTGAAGTTCATCACGATATCTGATTTTGGATTGAAATTGGCATTCAAAGCACAATCCGACAAAATTCTCTACATCTTTATAAATATCCTTTTACCAATACCGCTCCTTGATCTTTGTATATGTAGCTCAAGCTCCTCGCTGCCCAGTCCAATGTGAATCATGAAATTCCTTCAAAACTTGAGCTTTGGTGTATGCATTTCCAACTACCCGCAACGGAATTCCGTCCTTTTTTTTTGGTTTTTTTCAAAGAAGCCCATCTCGTAGAAAATATCCATATGAATATTACGTGATTTCTTTAAAAACCTTATTTGACCAATTTTGCAATTTTCTAAGGGTGTTCAAATAAATACCAATGTCTTTCAACCTTCCCTCATATGATTTTGCCTCAAAAGGTAGAGCTTCTTCCATTCTCTCATTATTTGTTGAAAATACGTAACCCAAATCTTTAATGCAACTATCTTCATTGTCTTCTTCAGCAATCATTTCTTCTCTATCCATATACCTAGCCCTTGATAGCATATCCATTGTCATATAATGTGGCCTTCTATCTGGGATCACACTGGGTACCTGCTTGTGGAGAGTTTACTTGAAATTTGATGGCAAAAATCCAATAGATGATTTGTTCTTAATAAAAAAGATAAATAATATAAAAATCTCACAAAGTATAAATTATATATATATATAAACCTTCTTGTATTCAAGTAAGTTTGTACAAAAAGGGTTCAAATATCCACAAAAACCCTTCAAAACTTTATTTATCCACAAAGACTTATTTCTTATTAAACTTTAGAGTTAAATAACTCTTGATCCAATTATTTAGTTTCTATAAAATTTAATTTATAATATAGATAATTGTTTTAAGTTTCATTATAAGAAAGAATCAACCATAAATTCATTTTTGATCGTCCGATATCTCAAAATCCCTAGCAAGTGCTTAAAACCCTAGCTCAGAGACACCTGAGCACTATTTTCCTTATATCTCAAAAACAAAAATTTTAATACTAAAATTTCTTTGCACATAGCCTTATGACATAATCATATACACTCTTGAAAATTTTTAATCAAAAATCTATCAAATTGCCTAAAATATAGCTCAAATTATTACCACTATGTAAGCAGGTCACTTTTTGCCCTTAAGTTTGTAAGCACTGACTTCAATTGCCAATATCTCCTTCACCCTAGCTTTAATTTCATCAAGCCATACATGAAAAGTGTAGCGAAGAAAGTGTTATCTCTAACCTTAATCACCGATCCTTGATTGATTTCTGTATGCGCGAGTTATATCCAAAAAAGTGACAGTAGGTCCAAAATCAATACCTTAATTTTGAGTGCCTATAACTTCTTCATAAAAAGTGCAAATCACACAAAATTTGCACCTTAACCGGATCCAAAAACCTAAATCTTATGATCCTAGCCTCTGATGTTTGACTCTCTTTGAAAAACAAATCCTAATTCCTAATAAATCCTCAGGCAGCCTCCTTGAAGTCCATTGGGCATGATTTTTGGCCACTTAGAATAGAGATTTCTATCATCCACCTCTTTTCATCCTCATAGATGGCCAAACTATCCTTTTTTTATATTAAAAACCCTTCTCTAATCCTTCTTCTTGTAAGGTTTATATACTTTGTGCTTTAAGCACCAAATAAAAGAAATAAATTAAGATTTTAAGGGTCACCAATGTCTAACAAAGGTGACTTAAGATATACAAAAGTTACTATCAATATAAAATCAACTTCAAAATTACTATCAAAAGAAGAAATAAGGTTGTATAAATCTCATTAATAATCTTTTTAATAGATCCCTTCTAAACTAGGAACCTAACTTCATCGTATTATCAATAAAATCTACTATTATAGCTTTCACTTAATTATATAATGAATTATACATTAAATATACATGTACAATTTTATCACATGGTAGCCGAATTACAACACGACACCGCTGTCGTGTAGTAATACGACCACTAGGTGAAAGAGGGAAGGAGTGATTATATTATAGAAGAACTCAAATGAAAATGTTTAGTAAGGAGTTAAGAGTAGGTTTTAGAGAAATTTACCTCAAAATTACAAGAGTTGATACCCGGAGAGGGCCGGTTAAGAACCTGGGTCGAAACCAGACCCCAAGGCACAAAACCGCGTGCCTACGGCGGATCCGGGGTCTTTTTGCAAATCGGAGAGTGGGGTTAGAAGGCAGACTTGAGGAAGTTTGTATGTGTTTTGGTTTTGAATGATTTGGATAAAAGTTGAGTTTGTAAGAGCTTTGCAAAGTCAGAGTTGTTTTGGGAGACTTTAGAGTTTGTGAAGTATATTGGGGTTTATATTTTTGAGGATTTTGTAAGATTGGTTTCAGATCGTCAAGTAAAATTTTGTGGGTTTGTGCATACGGTTGTGCTTGTAAGGTGTTGTGAATTTGAGATTGATCTAACAGTTCAATCAAAGGTTATTGAAGTTTGTGTGGGTTGGGGTCTCTAGAATTGGGTTTTAAAGGTCAGTTAGTATTTTGCAAATTTTGAGCAATCTATCAATTGGATTGGAGTGAAATTTATGCATGTGTGTAGAAGACTTAATTTCCTACATGCATGTGAAATTTGGAAGCAATTGAACGGTGCAAATAGGAGGTTTAGGCACTGGAATATTGGCGTGAAGATTGGAGAAGGAGGCCGGCTGATACCCAAGCAAATTTGTAAGTTTTTCTTCTTCTTGGTAAGTTGGATCTTCTTCAAACTTAGTGTGTGTGTTGTTAACTTAATTATTAAGATGTATGAAAAATTTCAATCAAAATCAACGGTTTTTTTGGTAGTTATTGTGGTTCTAAAACTGCCTTAGAAATTGCTTAGGGCTTGGCTAGGATTTAGGGTTTAAGATTTTACTAGGGTTTGATTAGGATTTGGATTTAGGGTTTAATTAGGGTTTCTTTGGGTTTAGTTAGGGTTTCATTAGGATTAGGGTTTGATCAGGGTTTGACTTAGGGTTTGATTAGGATTTGACTAAGGTTTGACCAGGGTTTGAGTTAGGGTTTCATTAGGGTTAGGGTTTGATCAGGGTTTGACTTAGGATTTGACTAGGATTTGACCAGGGTTTGACTTAGGGTTTGACTAGGGTTTGATCAAGGTTTGACTTAGGGTTTGACTAGGGTTTGAATAAGATATGATTTAGGATTTTAAGATTCTATTTTTAGTATTTTCTAAATTTAGTATTTTATATATTATTTTCTATTATGATTATTGTATGACTCATTTATTCTTCTTTTATAATTTCTTTAAGATTGAATCAAGCTGAAAAATATTGTTAAGATTTAATAGAAGTTATTTAAGATTCTATTAGAATTGTTAGGATTTTGTTGTGGCGTATTTCCTTTTTATCTTCCACAGCCAGGTGCCCGGAGCATTCTCAAGCAAGACTTCACGTATTACGACACCGCTACTGTATTTTCTTTGCTCTTAATATGAATCAAAACCGGATTTAGAGATCTAATGTAGGCTATCTATCTTAGCATGGCAATATCAAGAATTGAGCAATTAGATATCATACTAAGTAAAAGTAAACAATCAGTCTCCAATAGCACATTTGCTCTAATTAAATAATTTTTTTTTGCTTTCAATATTGTAATTGCATCCCACAACTCTCTTTTCACTTGTGGATATATCCTTTGGCGCTCTATCAAGATTCTTGCTCTATATCTAATAGCAAATCGATTCCTATTGGCATCATCTTGTTTAACAATCCAACCTATGGCAATATGACTAGTATCCACTGTTACTATTATAGATCTATCATTCTCATAATTTACTTGCCTTAGAAATCAGTGGAGATCTTAAAATTTCTTTTAAATCCTCCATAGCCTTATTTTGCTCTATGCCATATGTAAACTTATTTCTTTTTCTTAAAAGTTTGTATAAAGGCTCCGCTATATGAGCAAAATGAGGTATCTAAATTTGATAGAAAGTACATGCTCCAAGAAATCTTTTCACCTCAATGATATTATTATAGGCTTTCATTTGTGAAATGACATCTATCTTATTTGGATTTGTCTTTCTTCCATAGCTTCCATACAAATGGCCTACAACTATAATTTTTTTAATTCGAAATTTAGATTTATCAATAGATAGAGTTAAATTCACCTCTTCCAATCTTTTCAAAATCCTCTCTACATCTTTGATATGTTGTTTTACAAATGTTCTATAGCCATCCGCTTCTATAGTCATATCTTTTATTTCTTCTTTACAACCTTTGATTGGAATATTGTCTACAAATGGTATAATCTTTTTTGATACAAAATCTTTTAGGATTTGATTCATTGCATTTTGCATATGTGCCACTGAGTTGGTGGCACCTTGAGGTAATGTACACATTAGAATCAAACCTAAAAGAGTCTTCATTGTGATTAAATCTCTGCTCTCTATTGCCAATTGAAACTGATGATAGCTTGAATATAAATCTCCAATTGGATAAATGGTAGGGCTTGCAAAAGCCTCAGCCACCTCATCCACAATTGGACTGGAACCTTTATTTCTAATAGTAACTCGGTTAGCGGATTGCATATCTTGAATAAATCTTAATGCCTCTACTTTCTTTGGCACCGTTGTCATGGTGAGAATCTTAGCCCTAAAAAAAATTAGGTCTTTTGTGCCTCTAGTTAATCAAGTGTAAGATGAGATCCATAAAAGTCCATAAAATTGAACAATTTATATTTAAAAAAATATACTTTATGAATCCTAACCTATTATACCTTTAGAAAATTGCCTCCAATTTCAATCATAAATCCTAGGATATCATATTAATTGAAGCGAAACTTAGACACAAGCTACTTAAAGAAGTAAGACAGCAAACCTCAAAAATATTTTGATCATAGCTATTGTGGTTAGGGAGAACCACGTTGTCAAAATTACCCCTCTTTGCAGCCTTTAATTCTAGACCCCCTTTGCTTTACACCTTCATTGCTCTTCAGTAAAGAAGATCTAAGTGCTGAAATTTAATAAGCTTATAGCTTGTCTCATGTTGTAAACACCCTCCAAATATTGCTCCAAAATTCTTCTCCAAACTTGAGTTATAGGCTTCATTCTTCTTCTTTAATTTTGCCTTCTAACAATTCTAGATCCGACTACAATTATCCTTAGAACTCCTTGAATATAACTCTAATGGCAATAAATTTTTTATACAATCTAATAGACTTATATGTCTACAAATCTCAACAAATTTTGCTCAAAACACTACTCTAATCACAAAGATATGCTCCCTCGAACTTTGTAGATTTAGAAATAGACCCTTGTCACTTTGAAAGAGCATAACGTTTTATTCATAAAACAAATGAATGTCAAACTTGTAGTCATCTCTTTCTTAACTTATATAGATTATATTTACTAAATCTTAGTTTCAAATTCATCTTCTAATTCTCTCTATATACAAAAAAATCCACACACACACACTGTCCATACAAACTCCAATCCTGCCTTCACTCTATTTTTCTTTTCATCCAAACCCGATTACAATTTTACTCATAACTCTTTGCTTAGAGATCATATTGGCTTGAGATTTTGACACAAATTAGTTAACTCTATAAGGAATAAAAATCCAATAAATTTCGCCTCTAGAATCTAAGTGATTTCCAAGAGCCAAGGCCCGAAATTTAGTAACTCTCACTGCCCTAGTCTTAAACACTTGCAATTTTGACGACTCATATCTCCCTTGATATTTAATCAAAAGATATGAGAATTGTCTTTATATTTTTTTTATCTTGTCTACTACAAACCTACAAAAACTTGCACTTAAAATCCTCTCCAAGCTTCCTTTATATATAAAAATATACACTGCCTATACAAAAAATCTATACACCTCTAAAAACACTCTCCCTTTTCTCTCTCACGACCCTTCTTTGTCCTCTCTGCCTGATTTTCCTTACCTTCTTGGTCAAAAAGACCTCTAAGCCCATGTCTTTTCTACTTCCTCAACCTTTTTCTTTGGACTAACTTGAAGAAATTTCACTTTTCAAGGTAAATTTCCATTCTGTCTTCTTACTATTAATTTTCTATCAACCTTTCTTCTAATTTTAGTCCAAAATATATAAGTTTAGATCTAAGAGAGAAGAAAATAAAGATAAAGTAGATCTAAGATAAATAGAAGAAAATCTAACAAGTAAAAAGAAACAACTTAGATTAGACTAGAGATAAAAAGAAAAGAACTACAATTCCTTCCTCTTCTAATCTTTATCCTTTCCTCTTCTAATCTTAATCTTTTTATTTTAACACATTCTTTTATGTCTTTTACAATATGTTTTAACTCACAACTTTTGCCATAATCCTTTGTGGTTTTACCACCACTTTTAGTATCATAACCTTGTGAAATTTCATAATCCCTTCTATAATGATCGTGTGAAAATTCAAAACTTCTTTCATCCAATCCATATGTGATCACATTGCCATATGCAATTTGACTTTCATCATCATATTTGTGCATGATTTTACCACTTCTTACATCATATTTGTGCATGATTTTACCACTTCTTACATCATAATGTTGTGAATTTATACAATCTTTATGATTATAACCTTGAATAGATGCATAATCCATCTCATGTAAAGGTTTAACTTTAAATTCTTCAACATAATCTAAAATATTAGGCAAAACATCCTCACCTCCTTCAAATGTAAAAAATATCTTTTTATTATTAAGAGATGTTCCATCCAAATTGCCATCATCAACTTGCATAAACTTATTCAATATAGAATAGCCATAGCTTTCATTCTTATTGTCATTAATTTTTAAATCCTTGAGCTCCATATTGCCTTCAAATTTTTTGATACTTTGACCTTCCATAGTAATATTTTGAATAGAATCTTTGTTTTTTCTTTCACCACTCTCAATATAAGATCCAATTTCTTTCATTTGCAAAGAATTGGCTTCTACTTTGAAGTCTTCCAATTGCTCTTTCATTTCTCTTTTTTCAAGATTAATCCCTTGCATTGATAAAGATGATATAGAAACCAAAGTAAAAGATTTTTTAGGCCATACTGCAACTCTTTTAGCTTGTGCTTTTTGTTGCTTTGCTAAAACAATCACTGCTTCTTTCAACTCCTCTCAATTATTGGTACAATCACTCTCCGTAGACTCATCTGCAAGAAGTATGAAAAGCTTGTCTCTCAAGGCATCATCAAGACCATTTAAAAACAATTCTATTTTAATAGCATCTAATGACCGTCTCTCTAAGAATGAGAGTTGATAAAATCTCCTCTCAAATTCTTCTAAGAATTTATAAAGATCCATATGTATGCTTGATTGTAATTCTATCCAATCCACAAACTTTTGCTTGGTAATCCTATCCTCATTTGCATCAATAAATTCTTCTTTCAAAAGTTCTTGAAATTTTGACCATGTCTCTACACCCCCTTCAAGTAATCTCTTCACTTTTTTATGAATCCTAGGTTCAATAGCCAAATAAAAGCTTGAAATCATCTTTGCCTGAGGGATTTGGCATGTCTCCATTTCACATGTATAAACTTATAAAAACTTAGTGATGTTGTATCCTTCAAACCTCCCAAATTTGTTGATGATTCCTTACAATGCCTTTGTGATATCCCTTTCAATTGCTTGCATCTTTTGTTGCTCCTCCATGAATATACTAAAAGCCTTAAAAAATTCATTGATATTTTGTCCATCCTAAATATTCAACCTATCTAAAGACTTTGATGAAACATCTTCTATTTTGTTCTATAATGTTCAAAAATATTCCTTGAAATGCTCCAATAAATAACTTATGGTACTTCAAAAATGCTCCAAGATGTTTATAAAGCCATATAATGTTCAATGATAATCCAAATATCACCATTGTATTTCAAGATATCCTCCACAGCTCCAAGTATTCCAAAAACTTTAAAATCAACCTTCTTGTAATCTTGCGCCATCAATCCAAATAACTACAAACAAAAGCCAATACCTTCCACCTCAAACTTTCACGTTGTCATGTTATAAATTAAAACGTAGTATGAAAGATATAAAAGAATGTGTTAAAATAAAAAGATATAGATTAGAAGAGGAGAGGATGAAAAAGAGAAGGGGTTGTGATTACAACTACATTATCTTGGGAGTTACAATATTTATCACAAGCTCAGGGATGATAGGTAGGCCAAATTACTAATTTCCTGTTGAAATTCCCACTAGCAGTATCAACTCATGAAGCTAAGGATTTCTATAGTGAAGTCAAGTAGATTCAAACTCTCGTCAACTCCAAAGTAGCTAAGAACTTATCCACACAAGCTTCTTTGACTTGGCAGTGTAGGATGTAGTTCTTTCTTTTTTATCTCTAATCTAATCTAAATTGTTTTTTTTTACTTGTTAGGCTTTTTTCTATTTTATCTTAGATCTACTTTATCTTTATTCTCTTCTCTCTTAGATCTGAACTTAAATGTTGTGGACTGAAATTAGAAGAGAAGTTGGTAGAAAAATGGTAGTAAGAAGATAGAATAGAAATTTACCTCAAAAAGTGAGATTTCTTCAAGTTAATCCAAGATAAAAGATTAAAGAGGTAGAAAGACATGGGCTGAGGTGTCTCTTTGACCAAGAGAAGAAAGAAGACCGGGCCGAGATGACAAGGAGGGATCGTGAAGAAGAAGAAAAGAGAGGTTCTTTTGGAGGTGTATAGGATTTTTTATATAAATAGTATATATTTTTGTATGTAGAGGAAGCTTGGAGAGGATTTTAAGTACAATTTTTTATAGATTTTTAGTAGACAAGATAAGAAACATATTGAAATAATTCTCATGTCTTTTGATTAAATATCAAAGGAAATATGAGTCATCAAAGTTGCAGGTGTTTAAGACTAGGGCACTGAGGGTTACTAAATTTCGGGCCTTGGCTCTTGGGAACCACTTAGACTCTAGAGGCAAATTTTTTTGAGATTTTGGTTCTTATAAAGTTAACTACTTTGAGTCAAAATCTCAAGTCATTATGATCTCTAAGCAGAGAGTTATGAGTGAAATTGTAACCGGGATTTGGTTGAAAAGAAAATCAGAGTGAAGGCTAGATTGGGGTTTGTATAGGCAGTGTGTGTGTGTGGGTTTTTTGGATATAAAGGAAGTTAGGAGACAAATTTGAGTGTGAAATTTGATAGGCATGATCTATGTAAGTTAGAAAAGAGATGAGAGTAAGTTTGATATTCATTCATTTTATGAATAAAATGTTGTGCTCTTTCAAAGTGATAGGGGTCTATCTCCAAGTCAATGAAGTTTGAGGGAGCATATCTTTTTGATTAGAGTAGCATTTTGAATAAATTTATTGGGATTTGTAGATATATGAGTCTATTAAGTTGTGTAAAAAATTGATTACTATTGGAGTTATGTTTAAAGAATTATGAGGAAATTTGTTGGATCCAGAGTTGTTAGAAGACAAATTTAAAGAAGTAGGATAGAGTCTATAACTCTAGTTTAAAGAAGACTTTTAGAGCAACAATTGGAGGACGTTTACAATATAAAATAAGCAACAAGCCTACCAAATTTTAATACTTAGGTCTTTGTTAATGAGGAGCAATGAAGGTGTGAAGCAAAGAGGGTCCAAAATCAAAGGCAGCATGGAGGGATTATTTTGACAATATGGTTCTCCCTAACTACATGAGCTATAATGTAAAGGTTTATAGGGTTTGCTTCTTTACTTCCTTAAGTGCCTACTGTTCAAATTTTGTTACAATTGATGTGATATCCTAGGATTTATGATCAAAATTAGGGGCAGATTTCTAAAGGTAGAATAGGTTAGGGTTCATAAAGTATGTTGTTTTAATGTAAATTCTTCAATTTTATGAATTCTTATGGATCTCATCTTGCACTTAATTAACTAGAGGCACAAAAGACCCAATATTTCTTAAGGCTAAGACTCTCACCATGACAACGTCGGGTTCACCACTTATGTCATATTATGTGTTGTCTTGTTCGAAAATGTACTGGGGACCTACTTGTGGAAGGTAAACTTGTGTTTGTAAATAATCAAGAAATCCTAATAGATTTCATTCATATATAATGAATATAATTCAAATTTCAATTCAAAAATATTTCAAAATACTCCTCGTAGTAACATCAACCATACATATATCCCAATTGCCTTGTTTCTTTTATAATTAAGCAATTTTTATTTTTCTTTGTAAGCCCTAATCCTAATTAGTGAGCTTTGATAAATTATAAATTTAAATCCAACCGTCCACTTAGTGCGAAATTTTACACACAAATGTCAGTATAAGCGTTCTATGTGTTTAAAAAAATTCAGCCCAATCCAACTTACAGATTGTAAAAAATTATTCAAAAACCACACTGATGACATTTGTCTGCTAACTCAAAAATTGATGTAGAAACTCCAATGGTGATTTCTCCTTCTTTAATTAATAATTTTAGCTCAAACTTGGTATGTAGCTTGATTTCTAAGTCTTCTATTACTAAGCTAAAATTTACATTGATCCAATTGGTAGATCTTTAGTTATTATAGAAACCCTATCCAACCCTAAACTTCCGACAATTCTTTGTATCAAAGCCCAAATATCTCTTAATTGCATTATTAGATTAACACAAACTTTTGTGCATACTAAATACATCCAAAAATCCAAAAAATATCAAATTTTGAACTATAAATGCTACACAAATTGCACGAATCAGTTAAGAATGCAAGCCATTATTGTCTTACATAAAATCCAAAACACTAATACAAACACTGACTTTGAAGAATGATTGCAAAGTCATACAAAATCCTATGGCACTAGCTTGACATCCTTGGAACAAGCTTTAAGCTAGCTATCCAATTCAAAAACCTGATCTATAAAATCTCCTATATTTTATCCTAAGCAGCCGTTTTGGTGGCCAAAGGTCTGATTTTGACCCTATCCTACAAATGGACAATCCTTGGATATCAATCTAACCTATCCTAGGGATTTTATAGCCCGATCCTACCCTCAACTTAATCCTAGTATCAATCATGTTAGTAATTTATTCTTTTTATTATATTTTTATCATTTTATGGCCTTTCTAAGGCAGTAAAAGAATTACTACAACCTAGAAGGTAAAATTACTAACTAATTCTTATCTACTCGCTATTAAGTGAAGAAAATAAACTAAGAGGCTTTGATAAAATCCTTGTTAAAATATATTGAATTTTTGTTGAAGTAAGATAATAGAATATTAATTGAAAAGTCATTTTTAGTCATGGTTTCACCATATAATTGTGTCATAACATGATAATGTCGATTATGAGTTCATGAAAATCTTTCTTTGATATTCTCAAGGCTTCTCTCAATGTGAATTCAATCTTAGCATCAAAAATTCTCTCTTCTAAAATTCCTTTCATATCTATTGATGTTTCTATATTGGAACGAAGTTTATAAGTAGGGCCTTTGACCTTACCTCATCCCGCTGTCATACTGCATTTACATGCAGTGTGTAAAAATATTATATATCTTGTATCTATTGTTATTATATTTGTGAGTGCTAGAGGTTATTTTAGAAGATATTATAAAGAGAGGATTTATTATAGCCACTTAGTTAGTGAATTAAGATAGCTATTTATTTTGTTCCTACCTTATTTATATCCTACAATAGATTCTTTTGTAATTAGAAGAAAGATAAAGGTTGTTTTATCTTTCTTGTCGACTTTTGAGATAGAATGGACCTTGTGAGGGATAAAAAAGAAGAGCATGGGATGAATAAGGCTTGTCCAATAGGATTTGGCTGCCCATGTGGGCGTCTCATAGATTGATATGGAAAGAAAGGGGAATATACTCCTCTTTCTAGACCTAGGATTTGGAAATTTTGAGTGGTGAACTTTGGAGAGAGATAGCTCCAAGGATATAGAAGCGTTTGTAAATTAAATTATGTGTTTTTCAAGTTGTGAGGATTCTAGAACCTATTCACTTGCTTGTATTGGAATTGTGATCAAAAAGTTATGCTTATTTTAGTAGAGTGAGGTCTGCTGCTATCGAAAAGTGACAATAGAAACTTTGATTTGCCACTGCAAGTTTGATTTCGAGTCTTTCTCAATGAAACTTATTAAGAATGTGGAAAATTGTGCTAGCTTTCTATCAAGACATCTCTTGTAGCATTTGGAGTTGGAGAGGAAAAGTTGTGAGCTTGAAAGTGGGAAAGGGTTTGTTGCCATTCAATGAAGAGGGGCAGAGACTTTGTTCAACCATCCAAGTCAAAAAATCTCTTCAATCTTTTTGATATTTTAGATGCCTATAGCAGCTTATATAAGCTTTCCATGAAAAAAAATCAATACATTTGGAGCTTTTATGAAAGTGTTTTGAGTCGTGAAGTGTCAAGAGGGCAAATTATTGTTAGGGTTTGAAGAGTAGAATCAACTAGCTATAAAATCTAGAGTTTGAGAGGCATGCATGCGAAAGTTTAGAACAAGTTAGATGATGGAGTGAACTTTTTAAAAAGCAATTGCATGCCCAATTTGGAGAAGGGAAGTAATCACAACAAAGGCTGAAGTGAAGAGGAGCTTTACTACCTTGGCATTTGTTGGAAAATTTTAGTGTTTATTTCTTTTAGCCATAACTTTTAAATGGTAAGACATCTATTTCTGAAATTTTTATATGTTTTACAATGGATTATTGGCTTTCTATAAGCTATAAGTATGCTTGATTTGATCTTTGGATGGATTTTTAGTGATTTATTTAGTTTCAACTTATTGTATAACTTGTATTCTTCATATGCGGTTGTATTTTGAGGTATATTTGAATATATACACACTTTGCTTATATCTTTTATACAAATATATATTCTTATATTTATATCAAATATTTATACAAGTCTTCTATAAGTATTATATAAGTATTTATATAAGTATTATTCAAGGATTTATACTTTATATTTGTATAAGTTTTGTACAAATATAATACAAGTATAATTTGAAAGCTTGAACAAATATTGTCCAAGTATAGAAGATACTTGCATGACTTCCTCTCATGTTCTCTGCTAGTTCTAGTAGCAGCTAGGAACCCGGTGTCGTGGTGAGAGTCTTAGCCCTAAGAAACACTGGGTCTTTTTTGCCTCTCGTTTCTTAAGTGCAAGATGAGATTCATAAAGTTCATAAAATTGAAGAATTTACATAAAAACATACTTTATTAACCCTAACATATTCTGCCTTTAGAAAACCGCCCTCAATTTTGCCCATAAATCCTAGGATATCATATCAATTGAAGCAAAATTTGGACACAAGGTACTTAAGAGAGTAAAGAAGCAAACCCCATAAACCTTTTGATTATAGCTCATGTGGTTAGAGAGAACCATGTTGTCAAAGTAATCCCTCCATGCTGCCTTTGATTCTAGACCCCCTTTGCTTCACGTCTTCATTGCTCTTCATTAAAGAAGACCTAAGTGCTGAAATTTGGTAGGCTTATAGCTTGTATCATGTTGTAAACACCCTCCAAATATTGCTCCAAGAGCCTTCTCCAAACTTGAGTTATAGGTTCCATCCTTCTTCTTTAATTTTGCCTTCTAACAACTCTAGATCTGACCACAACATTCCTCATAACTCCTCGAATATAACTCCAATAGCAATCAATTTTTTACACAACTTAATAGACTCATATATCTACAAATCCCAACAAATTTTACTCAAAATACTACTCTGATCACAAAGATATGCTCCCTCAAACTTCACTGATTTGGAGATAGACCCCTGTCACTTTGAAAGAGCATAACATTTTATTTATAAGACTAATGAGTATCAAACTTACACTCATCTCTTCCTTAACTTACATAGATCATGTCTATCAAATTTCACACTCAAATTCGTCTCCTAACTCCCTTTATACCCAAAAAAACCCACATACATGCACTGCCTATACAAACCCTCAACCCTACCTTCACTCTATTTCTTTTTTCATTCAAACTGGTTACAATTTCACTCATAACTCTTTGCTCAGAGGTCATATTGACTTGAGATTTTAACACAAAGTAGTTAACTCTATAAGAAACAAAAATCCAACAAATTTCGCTACTAAAGTGTAAGTGGTTTCTAAGAACCAAGGCCCGAAAGTTTGTAACCCTCTCTGCCCTAGTCTTAAACACCTACAACTTTCACGACTCATATCTCCCTTGATACTTAACCAAAAGACATGAAAATTATTTTTATATGTTCTTTATCTTGTCTACTACAAATCCACAAAAAATTTCACTTAAAATCCTCTCTAAGCTTCTTCTACATACAAAAACGTATACTGCCTATCAAAAAGAAAACCCTATCTCTCCAAAAGAACCTTCTTCCTTCTTCTTCACGACCCCTCCTTGTCATCTCCCTCCTGGTCTTCTTAATCCTCTTGGTCAAAAAGACCTCTTAGCCCATGTCTTTTCCACTTCCTCAACCTTTTTCTTTTTACTAACTTGAAGAAATTTTACTTTTCAAGGTAAATTTCCATTGTATCTTCTTACTATTAATTTTCTATCAACCTTTCTTCTAATCTTAATCTTTTTATTTTAATGCATTCTTTTATGTTTTTCACACTATGTTTTGATTTACAATACGACACCGGCATTTTTTCAAGGTAAATTCTCTCTATCCGATACCGCTGTCGTGATGAGAGTTTTAGCCCTAAGAAACATTGGGTCTTTTGTGCCTCTATTTAATCAAGTGCATGATGAAATCCATAAAAGTTCATAAAATTGAACAATTTATATTAAAAAAAAAAAAACTTTATGAACTCTAAGCTATTCTGCCTTTAGAGATCTGTTCCCAATTTTGCTCATAAATCCTAGTATATCATATCAATTGAAGAAAAACTTAGACATAAGGTACTTAAGGAAGTAAAGAAGCAAATCCCAAAAACATTTTTATCATAGCTATTGTGGTTAGGGAGAACCACGTTGTCAAAGTTATCCCTCCTTGCAGCCTTCAATTCTGGACCCCCTTTGCTTCACACCTTCATTGCTCTTCAGTAAAGAAGATATAAGTGCTGAAATTTGGTAAGATTATAGATTGTCTCATGTTATAAACACTCTCCAATTATTGCTCCAAAATTCTTCTCTAAACTTGAGTTATAGGTTCCATCCTTCTTCTTTAATTTTACTTTCTAACAACTCTAGATCCAACCACAATTTTCCTCATAACTCCTCGAATATAGCTCCAATGGCAATCAATTTATTACAAAATCTAATAGACTTATATATCTACAAACCTCAATAAATTTTGCTCAAAAAAGTACTCTAATCACAAAGATATGCTCCCTCGAACTTTACAGATTTAGAAATAGACCCTTGTCACTTTGAAAGAGCATAATGTTTTATTCATAAAACAAATGAGTATCAAACTTGTACTTATCTCTTTCTTAACTTACATAAATTATGTCTATTAAATCTCACTTTCAAATTCATCTTCTAACTCTCTTTATACACAAAAAAACCCACACACACACATTGCCTATATAAACCCCAATCTTGCCTTCACTCTATTTTTCTTTTCATCCAAACCTGGTTTCAATTTCACTCATAACTCTTTGCTTAGAGATCATATTGGTTTGAGATTTTGATTCAAATTAGTTAACTCTATAAGGAACAAAAACCTAACAAATTTTGCTGCTAAAGTCTAAGTGGTTTCCAAGAACCAAGGCCCAAAATTTAGTAACCCTTACTGCCCTAATCTTAGACACTTGTAACTTTGACGACTCATATCTCCCTTGATACTTAATCAAAAGACATGAGAATTATTTCTATGAGTTTTTTTATCTTGTCTACTACAAACCAAAAAAAAAAATTACACTTAAAATCCTTCTCAAGCTTCCTCTACACACAAAAACATATACTGCCTATCAAAAAAATCCTATGCCTTCCAAAAAAACTCTCCCCCTTCTCTCTCACGACCCCTCCTTGTCATCTCCCTCCTGATTTTCCTTATCCTCTTGGTCAAAAAGACCTCTAAATCCATGTCTTTTCTACTTCCTCAACCTTTTCTTTTAGACTAACTTGAAGAAATTTCACTTTTCAAGGTAAATTTTCATTCTATCTTCTTACTACTAATTTTCTATCAACCTTTCTTCTAATTTTAGTCCAAAATATATAAGTTTAGATCTAAGAGAGAAGAAAATAAAGGTAAAGTAGATCTAAGATAAATAAAAAAAAAATCTAACAAATAAAAAAAAACAACTTAGATTAGATTAGAGATAAAAAAAAAAAAGAGCTACATCCTACACTTTTTCATCCTTTCTTCTTCTAATCTTAATCTATTTATTTTAATACATTCTTTTATGTCTTTCATATTATATTTTAATTTACAACATGACATCCTTTCTTTTTTTTTCCTTTTCCTTGCTTGCTTCCATTCTCTCCTCTTATTTGTCTTTAGGTATTGGTGTATCTTTTGAGTTTGAAGTTGAAGGTGTAGACCTTGATAGACGGTTGGTTCCTTGAACAAAATCCTCTTTTTTCTTCTCACCTTCATCATTGTTGCGAGTCTGTCCTTTATTTGTGGGCTCTCTATCTTTTTCTTCTTTTGCATTTCTTCCCCTCTTTACTTCTATCCAAACATCTTGGTCACCATCCTTCTCTTTGTTTCTATCCAAAAAAGCTTTGATGCTTGTAGTGTCAATAGGATCATCCCACCCAGTTCTTTGTCTAATAGCCTCGGCCCCTCATATCATAGCCTCATGTGTTGCATGAAATGAAATTTTAATATTATTTTGCCATGCAACAATTTGATAAGAATTAACATTACTTGAATCTTGGAATTTAGCTCTTTTTATCCAATCCTCCATTACCTTCTTCATTCCTCCTTTGCTAAGATTAATATTCAGTAAAAAATCTATAACTGCATCCATAATTCTTCCTTCTTTGAAAATAATGTTTCCATTCTTTAAAGCTCCAACATATTCTGTGCAATTATTCAAGCTATGATTAGTGTGATCACACCAAATGCACCTCATTATATAATTTTTTTTTCTTTCTAGTGGCTGTGAAGAACCACTGCTTTGATCCTTCTTCAACTCACTCATTTCTACCTTTAATCCTTTTATACCTTTGATTAATTTCTCAAGAGTATCTTTATCTATTGTTTTGCTCTTTCCAATAACTATAGATGGAGTGGATTGCACCGGTAGTGTATTTAGAATCGAAGAAGTGATTGACTCTTTCGAGATGCTTATTGGAATGGCTTCTGCATATGCCCCCATTCTTCTAGATCTCACTTTTTGTTATTTGGCTAATAAAATGATGGATTCTTCCACTCTTCTCCAATCTGTGGTGAAGCTACCTTCTGCATCACTGTCTTCCAAAAGTATAAGCAATCTATCTTCTAAAGCTTCATCAGCTGCTTGTAAAAATAATTCAGCCTTTCAACCACCTAAGAACATCCGATCTGATATAAAAAGTTGGCCATATTTCTTTTCAAATGCTCTGAGTAACTCATTTGGTCCCATAATCTTTCTTGGGCATTGTTCCGCCTAAGCTAGGAAAAATGGCTTAATCATCCTAATAGTGTCTTCATCAAAAAATTCATCTGTCACCTGTTCTTCGAACCTCATCCATGTAATTGCATTAGCAGTTGTTCTTATATGTCGCACTTAATCTTGAATCTCTGGTACCATAGCCAAATCAAAAGTCTCTAACATTCTAGCTTGTGGAACTTGATAGATTTCTATTTCACAAACATAGGCTTTAAGAAATTTAGTGATATCTCTGCCATCAAATGAGCCTACTTTATCAATGACTCCTTGAAATGCCTTTGTAGCTCTATGTCCATCTGAATTAGATCGTTGTTCTTCCACCAACATGGTGACCGCTTTCAAAAGATCTATGGCTCCAATCATTTCTTGTCCTTCTCGTAAATTTGTCCCTGAATTCATATCCTCTATGATTCTTAACTTCAAATTCATCTTGAAATTCAAGTTCTAGCTTAAAGCAAATCCTTCTATTTATCTAACTTCTTTAAAATCCTAATTTAGTTTGTTAGTTTTAACTAGCCCTATCTCACTCATTTTAGATTCATTTCTATCAATACTTGGTTGTAAAATATTTAACTTAAAGTCTAGTTTCTAACCAAAGTTTCTAATTTCCTGTTAGTATCTTAAAACTCCTAATATTTCTAGAAAAGCGGCAATAGATATCATATTAGTAGCCTAAGTTCAAACAAGCATAACTCTCTCATCTAAGCTCTGAATCATGCATTTCTACCATCTAAACTCATGCCAAGAAGAAGCTCTCTTTGAATACCTCCTTGAACTTGCCAAAAAACTCCGTCTTCTTTTCTTCCAAATTTGTCAACGAAGTCCCAACCAAGATCTTCAAAGCCCAAGTCAACAATTAATAGTTTAAAGTTATAAAAACACCAAATCTAATCTTCCAAATTAGTACTATTAATAGTAACTAACTATTGACATCCAAACCTCCATTTATCCTTAAAAAAATCCTAAATTCAACTTCAAAGTCAAAATTCCTTATATCTACAAATATAATCCTGAATCTATTAACAATCTAAGATTAAAAAAAAAATAAAAGAAATAAAAGAAGTTTTTAAGACTAAATCAAAGTTAAAGTTAGGATTAAAGATAAAATAAAAATTTAGCCAAAGAAAAAGAGAGAAGGTGAGAATTTTTTTTTAAAACTATATAAAAAACTTAGATTGATAAGAAGAAAGAAAGAACTTAATAAAATTTTAAAGAAATGAAAATAAAGTAAGATTTCTATATATAGATATATTTATTTTACGACTATATATAAGTTCTTTAATTTCCACATCTTTTTTCTTTGATATAATTATTGAAGGTTGGACAATAGGTATTGTTGATTATGAAGTGTGCACTTGGATTTTAGGTACTTGCATAATTCTTTGAATACCAATCCTATTCTTCTTTTTTTTTTTTTTTTTTTTTTTTTGCAAGCAATCCCACTGCATCTTTGACTTCTTTCCATTTTATTATCAATTCTTCATCTTCTTCTTTATCCTTAAGAAGAATTTCTAATCTTTCTTGAAATTCTCCATGAGTTGCTTGAAGAAATAACTTAACCGTGTTTGGTCTCAAGATTATCTTTTCCACTTTTGATAATTCAGAATATTGCCTCATAAACTCCCTTAATAATTCAATAGCTTATAATTTCTTATTAAAGTACTTAATCCATTCCAAAAATGATTTCTTAGTGACCTGATCACAGTCTTCTTAGAAATATTCATCTCTCAATGCGTGAGAGAATCTCTCCCAAGAACTTCCAAATTGCTTTATAATTGATTTCATGTATTTTTTTATCTTTGGCATTGTAGCAAGCTCAAATAATAAAATCATATCCTTTTTAGGGACTTGATTCAATTCTATTTCTTCCACATAACATCTTTAGTATTTAGAGATATCCTTTCTATCAAACTGATGAACCTTATTAACCACTACTTGTAGTACTTTGATTGCTAAAGCCTCCTTGCGATCATTACCTTGTTGTTGTTGCTTAAACAATATAAATACTTTAAGCATATTTATAATATTTGGATCTAAATATATACCTTGTCCACCAGAAGAAGCTCTACTTGAAGCTCCACTTGAAGATCCACTTATTATGCCATCCAAAGATCCATCAAAAATTCCAAATTCAACCTTCTGTCAAAGACACAAGAATACAAAACAAGGAACTTGAAACTAGGACAGGATTTCTAAAAAAAAACCAAAAACTTGGATTAAACAGATGAGTACACGAGCAATATTAAGAAAGGTGAGTTAGAACTCCAAAAGATGCATTGTCGAGACTGAAGAATCCTTCAGTCTCAATCTCTATATATACTCCTATCTAAGACGCTTCCTGAGCAGCTACCATTAGACCAAGAAGCTTTTCAAGCAGCTTCTACCAACTGGGAAGCTTCTTGAGCTCCTACTACTAGCTAGGATGCTTCTTGAGCTCCTTCCACTACCTGGAAAGCTTATTGACCAACTTCCACTACCTGAAAAGCTTTTCAACGGACTTTTACTAACTCGAGAAGCTTCTAGAATATCCTAGAAGGTTTTGTAAACCTCTACAATATATGTCCCTAATATCACCTCCCTCTCTAGCAACAAGTTCTAAGAGGAGCTGAGTCTTACTACATATGTAAAAAATCAAAAATACGTTGTATTAATGAAGCTATGTATTCTGTTCTCCGTTCTTGGGAATAGGTTCTACTAGTCCTCAAAGAAATTGCCTATGGCCTTGAGCTATTACCTCTGTTGTTGAGATATCCCATCTGAGGATGTGATCTTTATTGTGGCCTTCAAAACATCTTACAAACAAAATCTCATGACTAAAAGGATTCACCTTTCTAAATTCATGCAATATTACTAAAGCTCGAGCATTGGAATCAAGACTTAAATAATTGGATCTTGCTCCTAATGGCTCCAATCGGGGTTGTATTTGGCATTAGAATGTGTTGTCTTTACTTTGCTCAATTGAAGGCTGTGAAATCTATACTGATTCATTCAAAGCTTGCGTCACAAACAAATCTTCTGAGTCTTGTTCTTTCAATGCTTGAAAATTTGACATGGTGACTAGCTTGCTTCTACTACTCTTTTCTGGACAACTACATACTGATGAAGGCTTTAGTTTAATTCTCTCTCTCTTCATGAGTATTTTGTGGATCTAATCTTCACTAAGAAGTTATCATCGAATTTGTTTGGATTTGTGGGGATAGAGTTGATGAAATTCCTGAACCTTTTCAAGCACATTGGCAAGATTTATAGCTGGTTCTTATGTGCGCTCATTAATTTCATAGTCCTACTAATAGACAAGATATTCCAATTTGTCCAATCTTCATCGTGAATCAAATACCTTTTCAACCTCGTATTCTTCATGGTCTTCAATTTCGACACTAGGCGGCGATTGTTGTATTCTTCTTGGAATGTGCGATTTTTTATAAGGTTCTAAAAGAGAGACATGAAAAAGTGGATGTATCTTTATGACAGATGGTAATGCTAAGCGATATACCATTAGATTGATTTGCTTTTGGATAGAAAATGGTCCCAACTTTCAATAGTCCAACTTATCGCATAGCCGCTTAGTCTTGATATTTTGTCGAAGAAGCCATACCTTATCTCTAATATAAAAACTAGACAATTGATTCCTAAATTTATCCGCAGATGCCTTATAAGCATCTTGAGCTACTTGTAATTGAAGCTTCAAGGTTGTTTCATATTTTGATAGTTGTTTTACAAATCCTTCAGCTGCTGGATTGTTGTTCTTTGGCGTGCTCCATAGGTCAAGCTTTAGATGATATCCATAGTTGGAGTAAATCGATATTTGCTGAGTTGAAGCATGAATAGTATTATTATTTGCAAACCCTACCAATGGTAGATATGAAGTCTAATCATCTTGTTAATAATTAATGCAACATCGTAAATATTGCTCTAATACTTAATTAATTCATTCTGTTTGGCCGTCAATTTGAGGATGGAAAGTCAAAGAAAGTTTAATATCTAGCTTCAATATTTTAAAAAGACATTTCCAAAACTTAGATATAAACTAGGATCCTTGATCGGATTCAATATCATCTAGTAAGTCATAGTATGGATATATATTATTAAAAAAAAGCCTTGCCGTTTCTTCACTAGATGTAGTTTTTTTACAAGGGATGAAGTAAGCTATCTTTATAAGTTGATCAACCACTACAAAGATATTGTGTAATGAATTGGATGGCAGTAGATCTGTAATGAAGTCCATTGAGATAGAGGACCATGACCATCTTGGAATGAATAAGGGTTGTAACAGTCCATAAGGACGATGTCGATGATTCTTAGACCTTGAATATGTGTTATAAGAGAGCACAAAGTCCTTTACTACCTTCCACATTTGAAGCCACCAAAAATTTCAAGAAATAAGTTCTAAGGCCTTATTAAATCCAAAATGATCCGCAATAGGAAAGTCATGGCGGGATTGAAGAATGCGTAGTCATATTGGTCCTTCTAGGATATACAAACATTCTTCAAAGTATAGAAGATCTTTCTCAAGTTTGAACTTATGAGCATTTTCTTTCAAGCATTGCTTGACATCAAAAATCAAAGCATCATTAATAGTTACAGCATGCACCTCATTGAGGAAATTAAAATCCATAGGCACTGATGTAATAGTGGCACAAAGGCAAAATTGCTCTAATTTTAACAAGATTGTATATTATTCATCAAACGTTGCCTCTTCTATCCTTAGTATGAGATATGATCTCTTTGATAGAGCATTAGACAATCTTTGTTGCTTCCCAAGGTAATAAGTGATGACAAAGTTGAATCGAGATAGCGACATATTCCATTGAGCTTGGCGACAATTAAGAATCCAAGCTAACATAAAATATTCTAAGTTTTTATGATCTATATAAATAGTCATAAGATGCATTGCTCCTTCAAGAAAATGAGGCCATTCTTGGAAAAAATCCACAATAGAAAGAAGTTCTTTATTATAGATTTCATAATTAATTTCAGCAGCAAAGAACTTTTGAGAATAAAATGCAATATGATGGAATTTGTTGTCTATACCTATTTGTAAAAATATGGCCTCTAGTGTAAAATCTGAAGCATCAGTCTCTAAATAGAATGCCTTCATGAAATCTAGGTGCATCAATATTGGGGCTATAGTAAATACCATCTTAAGGACTTAGAATGCTTTCTCTACTTCAGGTTCCAATTCTAACTTGTCCTTATATGTTAATCGAGTTAGAGGGGTGGCAACTTGAGAGTAATTTTTGATGAAGATCTAATAGAAGTTAGCAAATCCTAAAAAACATTATACATCTCTCATAATCTTTGAAATGGCACATTGCATAACTGCCTCTATCTTCTTGGAATCCATTATCAAACCCTCAGTAGATACAATGTATACCAAAAATTCCATCTTCGGTTAGTGAAATACATATTTCTTCAATTTGGCATACAAACCTGTATCTCGCAACTTTTGTAATACCAGCTTGACATGCCCCTCATATTCTTCTAAATTTTTTGAGTAGATCAGGATATCATCAAGGTAAATCACCACAAACTTGTCTAAATACTCTCGAAAGATATCATTCATTAAATGCTGGAAGATAGGGGGTGCATTTGTTAGTCCAAAAGGTATGACATTATATTCAGAATGTCCATATCTTGTTCGAAAAGCGGTCTTCCATTCATCTCTCTCCTTGATTTGTACCAGGTTGTATGCTCCGTGAAGATCTATCTTAATATAGATCTTGGCTTGGCCGAGTTGTTCCAAGAGTCTTAAAATTAATGGTAGTGGATAACAATTTTTTATCGTTATTTTATTCAATCCTTGGTAATCAATGCACATTCGTAAGGAACCATCCTTCTTCTTTACAAAAAATATAAGTGTGCCTGTTGGGGACTTTAAATGCGTGATAAAGTTCTTTGCAAGATTTTCATTAATATAATCTTTCAATATTGCAAGCTCATTCTGAGAAAGATTATAGATTGGGCCAAAAGGTGGTTGCATCCCTTCTTAAAGATCTATAGCACAATCGTAGGGTTGATTTTCCGGTAATATATTAGCATTCTTCTTTTAAAAAACATCTTGAAATTTATTATACTGCTTTGGAATACTTGCCGATGAAATCATATCTTTTGGAATTGGAGTCGCATAAATAATAAATGGTGTACCTTCTTCGGTCGATCTTATGAAAGCCCTTGCTCCAACAAATAAAGATTTACCAATTCATGGCTTTTTACGAATCTTTCTTGTAGGGATCTCTATCGGAAATGTTATTCTTTGTAATCTCCAATCTATAGATGGATTATATTTCTCCAACCAAGATAGCCTGAGAATAAGAAGATTCGAAGGAGTTCTAATAATGTTCAATACAATCTGGCTTTTGTGATTTTTAAACAATACTTCTATAGGCATGGTTTTATAGGTGACACTATCCAAGGATAAAGATCGTCCATCTATTACTTCTACATGAATGGGTTTGGATTTCTGTACTAAATTTTTTTTATAAAGCTTAGTAAATACCTCATCTATGAAAGAAGCAGATACCTCCAAATCTAACAAGGCAGTTGTTTGAAGCTTTTGAGGGCCAAAATACAAAGGGATTATAAAACAACAAGCAAGTTGAGCAGAAAGAAAGGAACTTAAATAGTTTTGTAATATTGGGTTGTCCAGCCGCATGGTCCCTACTATGGCTAAACATTGTTGTTTTTCTGAACAATTGCACTCTTCATTCTGATAATATATTGATTTTATTTCTTTGTAGAATTGCCAACTTTATGGCCCTCCTTGCCACAATATAGGTACAAATCTTCTACTATTTGACGCTTCTTTTTTTGTGGGTTAAGAGGTTTAAATTGTATTGTATTAAGCTGCATATCTTCTATCTCTGAGTGTAAATTCAAAGTACTTGTTGATGTATCTAAGATATGTCGAGTTGCATATTGTCTTGTCAAAGCCCACAGACGTTGATCTTGTCGACGTTGAAACAATCAATTATTATATTTTATGGCTTGGCTAATGGCTTCATTTAGCGATTGTAGGTTCGGAAGTAATAATGATAAATCCTTCACATCATCTCTTAACCTCTAATAAAATTGGCTCATTAGGGCTTCTTCATCCCAATTGATGTCGTACGCTAACTATCTAAAATCAAATATATATATTGATATAGAGTGTGCCCCTTGCCATTGTTGTATGACGTGATCTTGTATTTGGGAATACATTAGGTATCTGGCTGTGGAGAGTTTATTCAAAACTTGATGGTAAAAATCCACTAGGTGGTTTTTTCTCAATAAGAAGGACAAATAATAAAACCTTACAAAAGAGAAGTTATATATATAAACCCTCTTGTATTCAAGTAAGTTTGTACAAAAAGGTTCAAATTTCCACAAAAACCCTTCAAAACTTTATTCACCCACAAGAACTTATTTCTTACTAAACTTTAGAGTTCAATAACTTTTAATCCAACTATTTAATTTCTACAAAATTTAGTTCAGAATGTATAGAAAATCCTCTTAAGTTTCACCACAAGAAAGAATCAATCATAAATTCGTTTTTGATCATCTGATATCTCAAAATCCCTAGCAAGTGCTTAAAACCCAAGCTCAGAGACACCCGAGCACTATTTTCCTTATATCTCAAAAAATGCCATAAAATTTTTGCACATTATCTTGTGACATAAATATATACATTCTTCAAAATTTTGAGTCAAAAATCTATCAAATTGCCTAAAATATAGCTCAAATTGTTACCACTATGTAAGTAGGTCACTTACTGCCCTTAAGTTTGTAAGCACTGACTTCAACTCCCAATATCTCCTTCATCCTAGCTTCAATTTCATCAAGCTATATATAAAAAATATAGTCGTGAAAGTGTTCTTTTCAATCCCAATTGCCGATCCTTGATTGCTCTTTGTATGCGCGAGTTATATCCAAAAGAGTGACAGTAGGTCCAAACTCAATACCTTAACTTTGAGCGCCTATAACTTCTTCATAAAAAGTGCAAATCACACAAAATTTGCACCTAAACCAGATCCGAAAACCTAAACCTTATGATCCTAGCCTCTTATGTTTGACTCCCCTTAAAAGACAAACCCTAACTGCTAATAAACCATCAGGGAGCCTCCTTGAAGTCCATTGGGCATGATTTTTGGCCAATTAGAATAGAGATTTCTACCATCCACCTCTTTTTATCCACATAGATGGCCAAACTATCCTTTTTACACTAAAAACCCTTCTCTAACCCTTCTTCTTATAAGATTTACATACTTTGTGCTTTAAGCATCAAATAAAAGAAGTAAATTAAGATTTTAAGGGTCACCAATGTCTAACAAAGGTGACTTAAGATATATACAAGTTATTGTCAATATAGATCAACCTCAAAATCACTATCAAAAGAAAATAAGGTTGTATAAATCTCATTTATAGCCCTATTAAATGGATTCTTTTTAAATTAACAACCTAATCACATCTTATAATCAATAAAATCTATTGATATGGCTTTCACTTAAGTGCATAGTAAATTATATATTAAATATATCTGTATAATTTTTTCACATGGTAGCCGAACTATAAGATGACATTGTAATGCTTGGATCTTAGTTGTTGTCTACCGAGCCTTGTCATGTTCTTCAAAAGCTTCCGCAAATAATTCCATGAAAACTTCAAAATTACTCAAATTTGATGATCTTTTTTTAAATAAAGAAGCAAACTATGATAGTGCTTGTCCCGTAAGTAAGGTGCCAACCAATCCAACTCGTGATTCTTCCATCGAATAAATATCAAGTTATAGAACTATTATCAATCGAATTTGATTGAGAAATCCTTTGAACTTTGAACACATCCTATCATATTTCTCCGGAAGACTAATTTGAGGCTTCTTGCATTGTCGAATAGGTGGATTTTCTTGACATAGTGTTCTTGTCGTCCGTCTCACTTATTCTACCAATATTGCCCAAAGTAAATCTGTAAAGGGAAATTCAAACATAAGGAAAGACTATTTGCATTGAGTTAAACCGTTAGAGCCACACAACTAACTGCCTTCTGATTACACTAAAACATCCCAATTTTGTTATAGTATCTCTCTTATACTACCAATAACTCTGTTAACAATAAAATATCGTAAACAATAATCCAACTCTAGTATTCACTACCTCTCTTCTTCTCCTTCTTTATGACAATAATATATATTACTGTGATATCTCAAAACATAGCATAATTATCCTATACTCCAAACACAGGAATACTCCGAGATTGATTAACACTCCCAATAATTCACTTCGCATAATCCAAACTCCACGGACTTCCTCTCGTGGGTCACCCTTAATTCAATACTCAATGTAGTATAGTTTCCTCACATTCATACTCATTCTTCATAAAACATCCCGATTCTCCACTTCCAATTTTCCACTTATATTTCTCCATTGATATTTCAGCATATCAGTACATCCTCAATCTTTTATTATAAATCAATTCTTTCCTTTATTGCTTCATTACAGAACTGCACTTTATAATATTCAGCACTTATCTAATATCCTTCTCTTAAAAATTAACAAGAGGTAGCACCAAGCTTACCCTGGCTCAGCACTATCACAGTCTGGCCCTTACTGCTACTGTCCGAATCAATTTATACTTACCCCAATCGGTATTAACCACTACACAACTAACGATAACCACTTTTTCTAACTCCTTTATCCATACTGCCTTCTAAATTGGCCATTCATCGACTTCCTGCCTACTCTTAATCCTACAAACTATGTATTGTAAATCCTAAAATTCCTAGCCATTCTACATAGCTCCACTCTTAACTGTGCAGCGTCCTCGCAAACACAAAATCGGTAAAACTTGTTATGAGGCTGACTCTTGAGATTAGGATACTCTTGGATTTGTAGGAGGTTCTTCTGCGTCTGGCTCTAATGGCACGTCTTCATCCTCCTCTGATAAATCCACATGATTAATCTTCAACTATGCTGATAAATTTTCATTATCCGCTCCCAATTCTCAAACTTGAGCCTCTAATTGTAGAATTCTGGCATCCTTCACCTCTAATTGGCGCCCTTGTCACTTCACCTTCTCATCCAGCTCACTAATACTCGAAATTGGGGGAGCAAATTCCTGTGGCCAAATGACATTGGCCAAATCATCCTCCAATTTTCCCACTTTACTTTTCAAGGTACCAATTTTTGTCTGCAGCTTCTCCGTTCCAATTCAGTATTGGTCTCCTAATTCCATCTTTTCCTGTTCCAATTTCACTACTTTATGACGTTCCGCCTGCAACTGACACTTCAGTGCTTCCCGTTCCAAATCCCATATCCTTCGGTTCTCTATTTATTCTTACTTTTGACCGTTCAGGATTCTTTGTATGCGATCTTTTTCATTCGCCCAATTTTTCTTTTCCTCTGCTACTTTTTGCTCCAATGCCAACTTGGACTCCATCTTTGCCCTAATTAGGTGCCCCTGTTCCACCATTTGGCGGCCTTTCTCCAGTATCTCCTTCCGGCTAGACTCCAATTGTTGTCTTAGATTCCCTTCTAGCTGACTCACGGTAAGCTGCAATTGAGAAATTTGTCCCAATATTACTTCCGTGAGGTTCCCTTCTACCAGTACCCCGGTGTTCAAAAGTGGAGCCTCAACCACCCTCTCTATCATTGCATGAATTGAAGCCCGCCCTAGTGTAGTCTCCGGGATAACTTCTCGTTCTCGCGATTTACTGGTTTCCCCAATTTCGTGCACCACTACCCCTAGGCCAACTGCTAAACTCCGTATATCCTGTTGCGACATTGGAGAAGGCACGCTCTTCTCTCCTGCTGGTTGATTTAACGTGTGCACAATCATAGAGTGCACATAGTTAGAGTATAGCAACGAAGCGAATTTACCCGTTTTTTGCTTGGCTCCTATTTTTGCATGGATACGGGTTGCTACAAAGGCTGCCCAATTAAAAACCATGCCTTTCAATGTTCCAATCGCAGCAAACAACAAGCGCTTGGACATGTACGTGGTATGCCAATTCAAGCTTAGCCGCTTCTAAACGAACCGCATCCACTCAAGAACTCGGGGCCAAGCGCCCCCGCCACCTTCCAGCCTCTTTGATTTTTTCCTCAAAGACGCCACGTCCCTCAAGAATCCTCCCTGGCTTGTGCTCACCTGACACTTCCGGCTTCTACTACCACTAACTCACCTATTGGTAAATATAATACTTTCTGTAAGGTACTCTCCTTGATCCCAATTATTCTTCCTTTTACTACACTTGAACCATCCTCTGGGTCGTAATTTCTTATATATTCTGCAACTAATTCTACATCAATTGGAGGCAAATTATCCAATCCTCGCAAAAACATGTACATCTGCGCATTTCTGAAATCTCTCTGTCTTTGTAAGGACCAATAGATTTCCAACTTAATGGGCTCCATGTTGGTGACCACTATTAAAGATGGCGATTGCAAGTTACTCTTACTTTGCACGTTTCGGACATTCTCCTCTCTGTCCGCAACTCTCTTGGACCTCTCCATCGACATTATATAATGTTGACTACGTACTCCTCGCTCAGACTAATCATTACTCTCTGCCTGCAGAGAACTCTACACTCCAATAAGCATACACTCGGACGACCAAACTCAAAACAAAATGCTAATCAAAACTCCCATTAAGTGCCCCGCTCCTAACCTTTTATTCGGGGTCTAAAGCAACAATCCTTAATCAAATGTACCAGATCGTCACTTCCAATTTGCATGACTAGTCCATATTAGGACCCAAAACTGACCATCAGCCATCTATCTAGCCATCATGTACCTTCATTAAAGATAAACTATCATGAACAGGTACACCCTCTTCCCTCCAATTTTGAAAACCCGTCCCAGATTTACGTAAAATAAAGATGTCATACTGCATTTACGTGCAGAGTATAAAAATATTAAATATCTTGTATCTATTGTTAATATATGTGTGAGTGCTAGAAGTTACTTTAGAAGATATTATAAGGAGAGGATTTATTATAGCCACTTAGTTAGTCAATTAAGATGGCTATTTGTTTTGTTCCTACCTTATTTATATCCTAGAATAGACTCTTTTGTAATTAAAAGAAAAGTAAAGGTTGTTTTACCTTTCTTGTTGACTTTTGAGGTAGAATGGACCTTGTGAGGGATAAGAAAGAAGAGCATGGGGTGAATAGGGCCTATCCAATAGGATTTGGCTGCCCATGTGGGCGTCTCATAGTTTAATATGGAAAGAAAGGGAGATATACTCCTCTTGCTAGACCGAGAGAGAGGGGCAGTTTTGAATGGTGAACTTTGGAGAGAGATAGCTCCAAAGAGATAGAAGCGTTTGTAATGAAAATTGATGGGTGTGTTCTTTGAGTGGTGAGGATTCTAGAACCTACTCACTTGCTTATTTTGGAGTTGTGAGCAAAAAATTATGCTTGTTTTAGTAGAGAAGGGTTTGTTGCCATCCGACGAAGAGGGGCAAAAACTTCGAGCTGCTACTGCAAGTTTGATTTCGACTCTTTCTTAGTGAAATCTATACAAAATGTGGAAAATTGTGCTAGCTTTCTATCAAGACATTTCTTGTAGCATTTGGAATTGGAGAGCAAAAGTTGTGAGCTTGAGAGTGGGAAAGGTTTTGCTGCCACCCGATGAAGAAGGGCAGAGACTTTGTTCAACCACCCAAGTCAGACAGTCTCTTCAACTTGTTTTAGTAGAGTAGGGTTTGCTGCCACCCGATGAA
>JAWRVF010001808.1:0-40993 GCA_036785485.1 Physcomitrellopsis africana | reverse complement strand
GCAGAATATGGCCAATCTAAGTAAGACTATTGCCCTGTCCGTGTGCAAGGTAGAACTAGTTGCGCGAAGCAGAGGCATGACTCGATAACAACTGTTTCAATGAACATATTCTGAAAACCCACAATAAGTCTAAATGAGCTGCAGATTTGTTTATTAACCTGCGATCGTATCTCCCAACCTAATGAAACACTTTTCACCTTTTGATACAACGTTCTTAAGGCCCTCCTAAGCACACTTATTGATGTCCGTCATTCGCCCTGCAATCAACCTCGGGCACTAGGACAAATGGTTGGCTTGAGCACATTCTAATCCACCAAACGATGACCATCTGTAATGAGAAGATGATTGTTTTTCTTACAATGTTTACGTGTGGAAGGCTGCACTTTTTCTTGGTGGTATCTGTAGCAATGTGAATGAAAGGCTACTGCTTGAGACTCAAAGTTAGTCTCGAACAGGAGCACTTTCATATCTAGAGACTTGATTGGGCATATGAAATATCAATTGGAAGTAGAAACTGTAAGTTATGAATAACATAGTGCAGAATTGCAAAATTTACGAATATTGCACGCGAATAGAAGCATAGAAAAAAATAAAGGCATACGCAGTTTCCTCACAAACATGCACGAGAAAGACAATTGATCATTGCATACAAACTATCAGAAAACGTCAAACCGGAGCACGACATAAAAACCATGCTGTCGGTAAAACATGTAATTCACTGAGAGATTTGTACCCATTGAAGTGTAGAAACGCATTGCTATACCCGACATAAAATCTATTCAAATTCTTTGATGTGACACCTAAACCATTACGACCCACAGATAATTCTGACCTTTTTGCACCACCAGAACAACAGAACATCACGTGGCGAATTTTTAGAAAAAGATTTAAAATATTTTTTCTAAACTAACACACAACGGCCAGATTTCGTACGTCAAATTCGCTCATAGAAAGCGGTGTCTCATTGTCCAAATATATGCCAAACTAAAATAATTCGTCAAAGCTCGTCGGCAAGTGAACAACCGTCTCAATCAAAGACATGGATTGGTCCTAGGAGGGGTGGAATTAGGATCAGATTTCAGCACCCCAATTGCAATCCAAAAGCAGGGCGTGCACAAGGAACCCTCAAGCACTGCAGCTAATCTAAGATAGATTCCAAATTGATCCAGGGTTTATACCATACACTGTACACATAGCATTCTTTCACGTGAAAAAGCAGCAACTCCGCATCGCTCTCCTGATTGTCACCTTGCGCTGCTGAAAACTCATGTACGCTATCTTCCTTGCTCTCTTTTCTTCCCCTCATTTTCTGATTTTCCAGCGCCAAATCGCGCCACATTGTAATAATCTCCTGTATCCCGGACTTGAACACTTCATATGTAACCTACCAGCTCTTCACTAATGGACGCTCAATCAGCAAACAAACAATCAACCTTAAAATATATCGAGGAACAATCCCAGCATTTCATTTCACAGTCATCCATCCCCTGCTTACACCTTAGACCTAATCCAGCGAGATGTAAGATAACCTCACACTACTTTGGGCAGTTACTTGGCAAAATTGCACTTAACTGTTGAACACTCTTCACCTCTATGTCCTCAAACATCACAGAAGAGTTATCGCCAAATTACAAGAGAGCTTGGCCATGCTTGAAATTTCAGAAAGCTTTGTTCTCCACTGGCTCCCGAATAATCGTGTATCGATGCATTCTCAAGGTACCCGCTTATGTACAAAATGTTTTCTAGACATCAGCAGAAGGAGAACTAATGCACCACCCATAGCCAACACACCAAGTCCATGTACCTACGCTGTAGCTATATCCAGCTTCCAAACATTTGTGAAGAAATCGTTACTATGTGTAGCTTCCAGAGCATTTGAAAGATTTTCTCTGTACGATATCTGCAAAAGGTTATTATATTTTATTTTTTGAAAACCCATAATTTTTTCGGGAAAAGTCAACGAAAAAGGAGAAAGATTACTATACATGGTGATCATACTTGGCGGGTTTCAAGAGAGTTTCTAAGCATAGCACAAGTCTGTTTAAATTCTCGGTGTTCAAGTTTAATGCCTTTGCAAATTTTTTCTCGAACTGTGTGGGAAAGTAGAACTGTGTAGTTTGTAGCAGAGTGATTTTGAGCGGTGTGTGTTATTGAGAGTTGTACACAACAACCTGGCGGCACTGGGGTTACGTCAGAGTTAGTGCTGCAGAGTGCACGGGATAATATGTACATAGTTTTCTGGCGGGTTTGAAGAGTCTTCGTTGTGGGGGAATCTGTTTCTGGGTTCAAAATCGATATGATTCTCTTGGGTTTTAGTAGTTAGGGTTTAGCGTGTGGGTTTGCTTGCTGGTATATCTAGTGATGTCGGGTCTTTGTAGTGTGTGTGGCGCCGCTGATTTGTCAGTTGGCGGCGATGGTTTTTCATATTGCAACGTTTGTGGATCCCAATCGCAATTTTATCAGGATCAAGCATTTGATTACGACGACACGCACGTCTACAATGCAAGGAACGTCCGTGAGCGCGGTATCGCACGTAAAGAGTCTCAACTTGCGACTCAGGAATTACAGAACACTCTGGCAACTCAGGCTTCGCAATTGGCTACTGAAGATGATCTCGCCTTCTTTCAATCCTCCCAATTCCAATCTCAGTATCAGTCTCAATTTGGTGACGACATTCTGCCCTTCTCTCAGTCTGTAAAACCTTCTCAGATACCTGGGAGTACTCAATCTGATATTGAAGATTTAGGTTTGACGGAATCAGAGAAGTTGGCGGCCAGGGTGCGGAAAGTGTATGTCGAGGGCGTGCAGATGCTGGTACAGATGCAATGTGAGGCGTTGGTGCAATCGTTCGGGGTCACTCCGCTGGTGTGTGGCATTCTGGGGCCCGTGTGGATGAAGTTTGTGAGGAGCACTTGTGTGTATGAAAAAGGGTGGGCGGAAGAGGCTTTGCTAGTCGCAGAAGCGCAGCATGAGAAGTCGGACAGGGAAGATAAGGAAGAGGAGAATGATGCCCTTGCAGGTAGTTCCGCATCTCTCTCACCCATTCCAATTTTCCGGATATTGTCAGTAATCTTTATTTGGTAGCGATATTCGATGACTATACGGTTCTTCCAATTTTGTTCATGCTATTTTGTGTCTTTGTAGCAGTCGTCATGCCTCTAATGACCTTGTATTTCTGCAGTTCCATCCATTCTTACATTTGTGCATTGTTGGTGTGGGTTGGTGTTCGGCAGGGTTGGAACTTGACAAGGATGAGAAACCTGTAATTAGTAAGGAGGTAAAGCCGAAAAGGAAGAAAAGAGTTGTTGGTGAGCCTTGGACCACCTATGGTGAAAGGACTCGCTTTGTATGGCTTCGAAGTCTCAAGGCACGAATTCCTCTCCGCTCTTCACTTGCAATAACGTATCTAGTATGCCATTTGGCCCGGGAACCAATTCTTCCAACTGACATCATAAACTGGGCATTTGAAGGAACTCTACCGTACTTGAGTGCATATACAGCAATTGAAAAGCGTTCTAATTGGATACCTGAGCTTCAACTGTTCAAAGCTAGCAAGATATTCAAACCTCTAAGAATGACAAATGCTCGAGTAGTAGAGTATCTTGCTAGTCTAATTGGAGATCGAATAGGCTTAGAATTGCCTCCAATTAACTTTCATGCAATTTCTAGGAGATTTTTGAAAGAACTCGACCTTCCTGTTGAGAAACTAGCACCTTATGTCTGTAGATTATATGAGTGGTTTCCAAGTTCAGGATTGTGGCTCACCAGTCAAGTGAGCAAAGTCCCTACTCGCGTATACGTAATGGCAACGTTAGTAGTTGTCTTCAAGATTCTTTACAATCTGGATGGTAGGCACAGATTGTCAAGTAAAAATTATGATGCAGTTAGTGGAGATGAGGAATCATTGGACACGATGGAAGTGCGAAAGGAAGAGCAGTGGAATGCGGAAGAGTTCGTAGCGAAGATAAAGCTCATACTGCATAATGATATCAACCAAGTTGGTGATTTCTCTAGTCATTCTTCTCCTTGGCTTCCCTATTATTGATATTTTGGCAGCGCTTAGGCACACTTTATCCTTTGTAAGAATGTTTCTTTCTGAATAGGCTTTGAGTCTAGCTGTAATCACACTGACATGTGCTGGTATTTGGTAATCAACATCAGGTGACGATTTTTTCACTTATTTATGGGGAATTGTAGTTTTTTTCCTTATTGTCCCTTTCTTACCAGTAACTTTTTTGTTATTAGCACTTAAAAGGTTGTTTTCATTCTAGAAAAAGAAAATTTTGGGAAGTCGTGATTGAAGGTGAACAATTATATTGTTTCATGCATTCTCTACCACGGTAACATCATAGGAGACAGGTATTTGGTCTATATAGCTGATTGGTATTACGGGCCTGAAACAGATGATCAGGAGCAGCTCACAGATTACTTGCGGTATTGTCGAGAAACTATTTTTGCTAATGACGGCTTGTCGAATGATGAAGACCTACGTGATCACTTTTGGGGAATTTACGAACAGTCTGCTAAGCAGGTTACCTGTCTGTTCTAACTTCTATTATACATGTTCATGCGTAATGAGTTTGTGGGCACACTAGTTCTTTTTGGCGTTTTTAATAGATTCCCAGCGTGAATATTTTCAAAACCTTCTTATGCATTTAGTACTGCAAGAATAAAGCACGTGACACAGCCGTGGACATGATTTCGTATCAAGCTAAAGTACTCAAGGTACAACCTTGATTCTTTGCCTTGTTATTTCTCAGGTTTCTGTGCTCTTTGAGTGACCAACAGCTTTCCTGTTATTTTGTTTTCTGCAGGGTGCTTTGAGAGGAACTATATCTAAAGAATCACAAAACGCGGAATCTGATATTGACACAAATGGATTACTGCTTTTAGATTCTGAAGGAAATAGCTTTTATAAACAATCGAAGCCTGGTAGAAAGTCGAAGAAAACACCATCAAAGTTACGGACAGATCCATTACTAAGAGGGATGGAGGATCTTGGGTTTTTTATCATTGACCCTCCTGAACATGTGCCTCGGGAGAATGAGTATTGGACTTACGTGATTACTAGAGACGATATGCGACCTGTTCATGAAGATTATCTCTATGTTCTAAGGGCTTGTGCGAAAATCATAGACGTTGACCCTCGTGTACTACACGTGGCAATCTTGAATGTGGAAAAAGGAATCATAGGAGTGGAAAAGAGAACCTCAAAGTTTCATGATAGATCATTTGATGAAGCCGGTCATGGGTCTGAACAACTGGAGGAGGTTGACTAGGCTGCCCTGGGCTGTCTTTGGAGTATCTAATTGCTGCGAGACGAACCCTATAAAACTCGACAAGGATGTAAAGACATTCACTTAAAGGGAATTACTTAAGAGTGAAAGAGGTCTTGTTCACATTATTATTTCAAAGGATAGCAATGATAGTTGCACCTGAAGGTGCGAGGAGTAAATAGTGAAGCTACCTGTTGAGTTCAAGGAAGAAGAGATTTTTGTGGTTCAGTAGAGTCCAGGTAATGCGAAGGACATATCTAGAATGTGAATAGTACTGAAAAACTTAAGTCCAACAGCCAACATCGCCTCCGGCTGGTTCTGAAAATGGTAGTGGAGGGCGTGGTGATGAAGTCACTGGGCTGGTGAAAAAGATCAAGTTCACGGTGTCTTTGAGGCAGCACCAGTGGAGCTCGGCGAGATGTGTGAACGAGACTGCAGGAACTTGCCTCAGTGGTAGAGGTACGCGTCAAGACTGGGTTTTGGGAAAGGGTTTATTGTATAAGTATGCTTGCGTCAATCGTATGTTAAGATTAAACATTCTGCAGGCACAGACTTGTTGGCGAGGTATATGAACCGTGAGAAACCAAACGAGTGTCTTTTATAGGGACGAGTCTCTATTTTAGGTTACAGTTGGAGTGGGCAAAGCTGTGTCAGAATCTGTACACCTCCTGTGAGATCTTCCGTTAGATGCTCTTCTAAGCGTTTCGTCGTTGTTGAACAAATGATTCCAATTTGTCTAGGATTTTTATTAGAGGTGTTCAGAATGTCGTTTGGCAGTCGAAACACTTGTGGATTTGATTTCATGTTGGATAGTTACTAATCAAAAGCCTATGGTCCGATCGCTGAACAGATCGTTGGTCTTACGCAGCTACATTTAACTTGGAGTGTTAACCTGGCCTAATCTTGACCCAGCTAGCACGTGAGCTCATCAAATAGTATTTTTAAGTCAATCTTACAATTTATATGTTAGGAAAAGAGTTCTTATCCTTCCCCAATATGCGTTGAAATTTCATGACTACTAGCGCAGCGTGCGGCGTGTTGACTTCATCGAAGAATACAATAATCAGCGTTTGCAGCTTGCATACGGCAATGGCTCAGAACTAGAAGATCTCGACATGGATGCGATACTGGGAGACATGATTGTATGCATGGGCCGCAAACAACTCGTCGCTACTGTAAATTTTACCAAGGCTTCTGTGCCTGCGGAGGGAGTGCTCATCCATCAGCGACTGGGACGAAACTATCCCCTGGGAGAGAAAATGAGTCTGGTCCTCTGGTGAAGGATCTATATCTTCTTCACTCCATCCCTCCGTGTTAAAGAAGCAAGATTTTATTTACCATTGGATTGCATAACAAGGATAAATCATCGTCAATAGTGAATGTAAACATCACAGCGGCACCGTGTAGCGATGGCTTTAACATCGAGCATCCAAGTGGCTGGCCAGAATTATTACTCATGGTGAACAAAAGAAGCGAGAGGGTGAGTTTCGAGTCTCTCGACCATCAAGTGCATCTCTCTTTGTTGATATGCTGAAATTGTGTCTTCTAAAGTAGAGTTTTTTCCTTGATGTGCAGGTGTCCTATTGCTCGTATGTCTTATTCATGTGATCTAATGGTCTATGTTCTCAAATTCCAGGAAATTGGCACGAATCATTCGTAAATGTTGAGTATATCTACGTGTTTTCACCTTAGTGATTTCGAGGCTACCAAGAAGCTTGGAGTTTCTCAGACAACACTGAAGAAAGCATGTAGGAACATTGGTTTCCCTCGTTGGCCTGGTGGTAAGTTAGGACCTCTAGAGGCATTCTCCTATTTACATTTTTATCGCGCTATGTGTCCACGTATTGAAATGTGAGAAATGAATGTTCACTTAATTAGTTCTTTACAAATTATACTTAAACATTGCTCTGCATGTGTTCACTTACAGTTAATCAAGTTAAATTGACATGGTGAGTGGCTTCGTAACAGCATCAGCAAATACATAATGTGTTTAGAATCTAATGTGGTTTGGATCAATTGCAGCTGTAGATCAGGCGCTTGGGGAGCACAATCCACGGGCTAGGACACAATCGCTGTTGGACAGCACGATGCTCTAGTTGGTGCGCCAGTAGACAATGAAATTGTTGTCAACTTCACTGTTAGGAAACCACGCCCCGAGAGAGTAGCGATCCTTGAGAGAATGACATCCCATTTTCACAAAGAATTTCGAAGGCGCCAAAATTTCGAAGGAGAGCTGTCGAGGGTGCAGTGCGACAAGGCTTACGGTCCAGCTCTTTTGCAATTTAGACTTCCAGCCACTGTGAGGCTCTCTATGTCATTAGTTCATTTACTTCACTAGAGATTGCAGTCTGTTTGTCACTGCAATAATGATTGATTCAAGAAAACAGAATTACCGAAGTCTAATTGTATAGAAATACGCGACTGACACACGAGTTTCTCACCAAAAAAATCCCCCTGTTACACGCCTAATTCGCTATAATCCTGACATTTGGAGCATGATCGATGGACTTTCTAATGACACAGACAAGCTCAGGAGATCACTGAAATGTCTTACCCTTTTATTGGCCGACGAACAGTAATGTGTTCATGTTACCTTTCTCACTCAGTCCTATAAACTGATGACAAAATGAATAAACTCTACCAAAAGTCAATGTTTGAAGTTTTCCGGCGCAGATTATCCGCCATGACGACACTGCGTCACAATTGAGAGGAGCATCTTCTTGGAATGCATTTCTTCACGATATAGAGTGCACTCTCATTTCTAAATAGCTATTTGTGAACTAGTGAAGGTTATTTTCCTGTATTTTACAACCTGCCTATTCAAGGTCACTATAATTGGGCAATACTGATGTTGAGCATCAGTGCCTTTCTAACCAATGGCTCCGCGATCAATTATTTACACTCAAGCCTCTGCGCTTCGAAGTAAAATCGGGACTCTGATGGATGCAGAATACGGGGCATATCTCCCCTTGCAAAGCTAGTGATAGAAAAGCTAGACTTCAGCGGGAGTTCAGAAGAAGCTGCCCTTCAATTTTTTCAGCGCCTTCTGTGTGGTCTTTAAATGACTCGAAAGTTGTTTGTTGTTCTTTTTAGTCTTCTCAATTGCTGCTGCCATCCTCACATTGGCGTGCTCCAAATCCCTGCATTTCTTTTCAGCACTTCTCGCCTGCATCGTGTCGTCGTTGGCTTTGATACGAGCCCATTTCAGAGTATGAGCTATTTTAGCCATTTCCTTTTCCAGTTTCTGTTGAACACAGTCCACAGACGCGTTCTGAGTGAACATGACAAAGCCCTAATTTTCAGGATGTGAACAGCCGTAACAGAAGCTAAGAACCAAAAAGCATGTGCATTGTGCACAAACATTGGCCTAAAAAACATGTAAAAAATAGAATTAATTGAAGTACAATCGGTTTTGAAATGTACATACTGCATCGTCCTCTTCAAGCTTGTTGCTTTCATCTTCTAACTCTTTGACCTTGGAGGTCATGGGCCCAATCTGATCCCTATCCTCCAAGGTCGCAGCATGATTAACTAGTTGCTTCAGTCGTTTCACAAGTGAAGTTAATCTTGTGATCTCACCCGCGAAAACATCACGCTCGAACTCTATTTCCTGAAGATTCATTCGCATTGTGCAGTTGAATGTAGAAACTATTCAGATAAAGGCCAAAAAATGAACATAAATTGAGGAAAAAGAACTTTATGCAGCATCATCTGAAAATAATTTCAGATTGAATTAAAATTCTAGCTTGTCTCTTAACCCAAGAGAATTATGAAGCATACTTTGGTATGTGACACACGGGCATCAGTTCGAAGCTTGTGAATCTCTTCGCTTTGCTGCTCTGTCTTATTTTGCAGTTGTCCGATTTTATTTTTCAAACCTGCATGTTACCCAGAAGTCTCTGCCAGTGGGAAGATTTGAACATAACCCAGTTGAAGATATCTAATAAATATTACTGAAACTATACAGACGAATGAGTGAGTGGAATCTAACCTTGGATTCTAGCACGTAGTTTCACTGTTCCTTGAGGTTTTGCGGCTTTGGAGTGGCAATTGGGTTTCTCCATGTCTTCGATATCCCTTATCATTTTCCTGCAAGAGATGAAGTACCTTAGTGAAGCGCATGTTCATGTTATCAAGTCCGTATTATCAAAGTGAACAGTACCAAAGCTCATTTTCTCAATTTCACATTTTACATATGTCCAACGAAGTCCACTAAAACACACGAGGACGAAATTATACCTGGGTATCGCGGTCCATACTGTCCAGAGTACTATTCGAAATCATTTCGAGAAGCCTCACTTCTTTCCTATTTACCAATCTCGAGGGATAATTTGAAACGATTTGAGTCCAAAATCGATGTCCTAGATCCCAATTTAACCCTGGAAAGCCTCAAAATGTAGTTTTTTGAAGCAGCGCACAAGGATTGGTGGTGACAAGTCGTCTCCTCCCAGATTGGTCAGCTACTTGAATCAAGAAGCTCACCCTCAGTTTAAAAATATGGTCGAGGGTGGGGCCATACTTACTATATTGACGGCTACAGAGCCCAACTTGTACATCACTCCTTGTTTTGTTCCAAAAAAAAATTTAAAAATCAACTCTGCTATCAGATTTAAAACAGTACTACTCTGCTCTAAACCCAATGTAAAAGAATCTCTGCAAACTGCCCCTTAAAAACCCCTATAATGATCGAAACAATTGAAGAAAGAGGTATGAAGCAACACACCTGTTCTCCATCTCAATAATGAAAGCTTGGATCTTGTGATGCTGGATGTGCATTTGCTGGTCTTGCACGGCCCGCTTCAGATCAATAATTTCTTCCACGAGAGATTCCTTGTTCCGGTATGCCAATACAAGTTTCTTCGAGACGCTAGGGACGATCCGAACCTTGGGCGAGGTCGGGGACGGCGGAGACCCAAGGTCATCACATGGAGCCAAATCCAAGGCGAAGATGGGGCCTCGACCGACGGGGCCTCCTGTGGCGCCCGACGCGATCCACGTTCCTCCGCACTCTCCAGCGAGCTGTGGGCATGCTTCCGTAAGCTCCGAATCCCAAGTGCTCAGACGAAGGGATAAATCAGAGGTAAGCGGCGACTGCATTGGTCGGGCGCCACATCCCGCCACTTGACACGGCCCTGCGTTTTTGCACTTGGGGTCCCAGTCCCCCACCTTGGATCGCAAATCCCAGTGCAGTGACTTCAAGTCTTCGGCTGCCTCCACCGCTGGTTTCGCCATTGCGGGATTCGCTTCAGCACCTTGGAATCTTCCACTCACACTTCTACTCTGCTCAATGCCTCCTGGCGCCTGCACCGCAACTAGCTTGGGCGATTAAAAATCAATGAAACAAATTCACATAGCTTCAAATTCTCCACACAAATTGCTTCAGGAATCCCGGCAATAATCTCTGAACTACATTGCCTGATGTCAACTGGACCCCTGCCCCACATCTGAATTTCCCTCGCGTTCTTCATCCTCCTTGCTGTCTGCGCTCGACCCAAAGGGACAGCGACCCTTCACGCGTCCAGAGATAAAACCCCAAGGGCCCGTAGCTCTTCAAATCCAGATGCAACCGATGCTCTCGAGAGATGGTAACCACCAACACCGCACACCCGTCTAATTCTTGCCTCACCCTTGTGAAAGTGAGCTTCACTGCAGAGCTGTGGACTGTCCGCGGCCGCAACCCCAACATTTCCAAACGCGGCGGAGGTTCCGAGGACGTCCTCTTGCATCCGGTCCGCATCGATCTGGCAATCTTATTTCCATGACGGCAACTAAACCGTTGCGCGAAGTGTTCATGGCGACTTGATCGCACTGTCGCAAGGATGACAAGTCAGGTTCATGCAGCGTACCATGGGTTGTCACTGTAATGCCATCAGCATTGCAGCGCAGTTACATCCCTGGACATTATAAACACGATCAGCATATCAATAAACGTTGCGTGTGGACGATAATTTTAATGCTTGCGTCGTAATGCCCGCCTTAGAAGTGTGTGTGAGATTGATACGCGCCCATCAACGCTCTTGGGGTCACTTTTCTGAAACCGAATTCAGCAAAACCTACCTGTAAGCCGTAACAACTGTTTGGAAAAGTATGGTCTCTATCGATGAGAAAATAAATTGCGTAGATTATTTCTTGTTAATGTTATGACTTTTATTTTAAATACTCTTTACCCAAATATGTGTGTATTTTTGTTAATATTAAATGTATAAGATGGAAAATATATATAGTAAGGGGATTAGTTGAAAATATACAATTAGCAAAATGTATGATACAAGTTGAATTTATGTAGTTGTTTAAAAGTAAACAAATATATCATAATTTTGTACAATTGTACCAGTTTATGTTGTGTCTTGTACATCAGACAATCATAGATATGTACTATTTGCATCGAAGAGATACAAATCTAGTTTACCAAAACAAAAACAAAACATGTTTTATATTTGGAAGATCTAATAGATATACAAATTTTAATGTTTCTATAACATTTTATATTTTTAAAGAATCTAAAAGATGTTTATAGGAAATTAGATCAACAATCTTATTATTAAGTTTTTATTGATGAAATTTGTTTCAATACTATATATTATAATTCTTTAGTAATTTGGAGGACAATCTTTATTACAAAGCTTCATAATAAAAGTTTTTTTTAAATATCTTACATAATAAGTCTTATCTTAGACTTTAAATATTAAAAAAGAAAAAACATAGACTTGACTTAAAATAAATTAGGTAGTGGTATCAAAAGTTAGATTCTTGTAAAATATCACATGGCAATTAAGTGAAGTGGAATAGTATTTAAATACTAAATTTGTATTTACATGAAATTTAAAATGGATTGTAATTCATGAAAATTACTAAAGATTTGGTAGTAGCATTTGTAAGAATTGTAACATGTAATATTAAGAAAAAGTAAACCACTAGGTAGACATCCCTCTTATATTGCTTAGACACCCTCTTTTTGCAAATATAATATATACTTACAAATTTATTATAGAATCTCCAAGCAACAACAACAATAAAACAGCTAATAATACTTATCATATATATATATATATATATATATTGTTAAACTCTTATCTATATAGACTAAGACAATGTAATTAGCTTTTATTTCTAAAAAATTGCTAAAAAATAAATCTCTCTCTCTCTCTCTCTCTCTCTCTATATATATATATATATATATATATAATATAAGTTTTATTAGTTATTCTTTTGTTGTTGATTGGAACTTCTATAATAAACTTGTAAATATATATAATATTTGTAAAAATGAGGTGTCTATGTAATAAAAGGAAGAGTATCAACCTTGTAGTTTTTTAACATTTTTTTTTTTTTTTTTCTAAAAGACTTGTATAGCATCCAAATAACTTAAATACTTCACCAAAATATATTGAATGCATTCATTAATATAAAAAAATATTCAAATCAATGAAAGTATTTTTAATTTTTTTAATATATAATCATTATTTATATAAATTATATATATATATATATAGGATTGATTTAAGACATGAATTAAACATATGTTATTAAAATTTTATTTTAAAACCTTTAATTATCTATCTTACTATTATAATATAAGTTTAAATCTCAATTGTGTATAATTTGAAAACAAACAAATAAACAAATAAATAATAAAACTATCAATTATTATTATAAAGTTATATATATATATCTATGTGATATAATATCTATATCTATATTATAAAGTTATTTTTATCTTAATATTTTTTTAATTAAAAAAATATATAAAATATTTATATTTATATTTATATTTAATAAATAAATATTATTAAGTAATCAAGTTAGTAGTCTAAGTTGAATTTACATCATAGATACAAAGAGACTTTTAATATAACTACAATATGTACATATATAATTAAAAAAAATGAGAGCCATATTAGTGGATTATTATTGGTTATAAGATGGGATTAGGTGGCTAGTTTAGAAGGGATCTATTAAAAGGATTATTATTGAGATTTATACAATCTTATTTCTTTTTTTGATAGTAATTTTGAGGTTGATTTTATATTGATAATAACTTTTAAATATCTTAAGTTACCTTTGTTAAATATTGGTGACCCTTAAAATCTTAGTTTATTTCTTTTATTTGGTACTTAAAGCACCAAGTATATAAATCTTATAAGAAGAAGGGTTAGAAAAGGGTCTTTAGTGTAAAAAGGGTAGTTTGGCCATCTATGTGGATGAAAAGAGGTGGATGATAGAAATCTCTATTCTAATTGGCCAAAAATCATGCCCAATGGAATTCAAGGAGGGTTTATTAGGAGTTAGGATTTGTTTTTCAAGAGGAGTCGAACATCAGAGGCTAGGATCATAAGATTTAGGTTTTTGGATCTGGTTTAGATACAAATTTTGTGTGATTTGCACTTTTTATGAAGAAGTTATAGGCGCTCAAAATTAAGGTGTCAATTTTGGACCTAGTGTCACTCTTTTGGGCATGACTCGCGCATACACAGAGCAATCAAGGATCAGTGACTGGGATTGGAGAGAGCACTTTCACAGCTACACTTTTTATGTATAGCTTGATATAATCCAAGCCAGAGTGAAGGAGATACTGGGAGTTGAAGTCAGTGCTTACAAACTTAAGGGTAGTAAGTGACCTACTTACATAGTGGTTACATTTTGAGCTATATATTAGGCAATTTGATATATTTTTGCCTCAAAATTTTCAAGAGTGTATATGTTTATGTTACAAGACTATATGCAAAAATTTTATGGCAATAGGATTTTGGATTTGTGAAATATAAGGAAAATAGTGCTTGGGTGTCTCTGAGCTAGGGTTTTAAGCCCCTGCTAGGAGTTTTGAGATATTGGACGATTGGAAACGAATTTATGGTTGATTCTTTCTTGTGGTGAAACTTAAGAGAATCTTCTACACTTTGAAGTAAATTTTATAGAAACTGAATGGTTGGATCAAGAGTTATTGAACTCTAAAGTTCAGCAAGAAATAAGTTCTTGCGGGTGAATAAAATTTTGAAGGATTTTTGTGGAAATTTGAACCCTTTTTGTACAAACTTACTTGAATACAAGAGGGTTTATATATATAACTTCTCTTTGTAAGATTGTTGTATTATTTATTAAGGACAAATCACTTGTTGGATTTTTTCCATTAAATTTCAAATAAACTCTCTATAGCTAGGTACCCAGTGTATTCCCAGATAGAAGACCACATCATACAACAGTGGTCATGCATGGGGCTAGATGAAGGAGGCAAAGAGGGCAAAGAGGGAATAGAAATCATGAATCTTTGTAAAGACAATGCAACACATTGTTTATAACTCCACAAATGTAGTGGAACTATTGTATCATGGTGGTAGTTATGTGATGAGTGGAAATAGTAAAAATGTAGGTATAAATATCAATTCCCAAATTATATTATGTATAATATTATATTAGAAAATATTTTATTATAATAACAATTTATAAGAATTATATTCCAAGATTTCACAATATAAAGTTTTTAAAGATTTTTTTTAAATTTAAAAATAAAATAAATAATATATTTACAAATCAATGTGTAAAATTTTTTTAAAGAAGAAATAAGAAACTATTTAAAACTTTACTTAATTTCTTTTACATCTCTCTTGTAGCTATTTTGGTTTAGTTTTTTTTTATATTATAATATTATTTTAAATTTATTAATTTATTTGTGATTTAAACTTTAATTTTTAATTTTTATCACATCTTACATACATAGTCTTATGCCATATAAAATATTAGGTTGTATTTCTAGTAAATTTTGTTAAAATAATAATAATAATAATAATATAGTATTTTTTTTATCAATATTGGTTAACCTTAAAATAATAATATTTTATAATATGCTAATGAATCACCTTTAATACTCCTTCAATTAAAAAAAATTACAAATCTTATAAATTAAACTAAGATAAATGTTCAACTACATCTGAACCAATCATCTTAAATAAAAAATTCTAAATAAAATATAATCATATCAATTCAAAAAAAACCCAATACACTAACCCAATACAATATAGCAAACCATCTAATTACTTTGCAAAAAGGTAAAAAAAAAAATTGTCAATTTCTTACTCATTAATAATTCATTCTCTCACTGCAGAAACACACACAAACACAAATCACCCCTCCATTTATTTATTTAAAATTACAATAGTAATCATAATGAAAGTGTAGGAAGAGCACTCACGTGAAATGACATGACCATGAAGAGAGAGCTCATTTTATCCCAGAAACCAAGACACTCCAAGTCTATGTTAACAGTAATATACGTGAGCACTAAAGTGTAGACGTGGGAGCACAAAGGGGACCATGGCAACGCAATCACCCCAACATCAATAGCACCCCCTGTCTCCGGTTAGGATTTCGTGGTTTTGCCCTTCCCCTTGTTCCAATCACGCTCCACCCCGCCAATTGCTAAGCACTCCCCTTAGGGTTTGCCCAGCCATAGCCACAGCCATCTGCACAGCCTGGTCGTCGTTGCGCTCGTCTCAATCCGCGTCCCGGAGTATTGCGTGGCGTGGACGTTAAGTCACGTTGTAAGATTCACGAAAATCTGTATCGCGTGACTGTTTCTCCGGTGAGTCGATGATTTTAACGCAGTCCTCAGGTTTCTTATAACCTGATGGTGTGTAATGGTGGTGGATGGTTGTTTTATTTATTGCGGGGGATGTTTAGGAGTTGGAGGAGGATTATTCGGTTGACGGAGCAGGATGATGGCTAGGGTCTGGTTCGTTAGTGCGTCTGGAGTCTATTGATTGAGCGGAAGATGGTGTGCTACACTCTTTCGTGCTGCAAAGTGGACGGGTTACAGGTTGTGGAGCGCCGGGAGGAGCACTGCCCGATGTCCAAACATCGAATTCATTCTGTCAGACCTAAGTTTCGATCCACCTTAAGTACAGGTTAGAGGAGTGATATTCCTTATTGTCGGCCCCGTTCGCTCATTGTGAACGGCTTGTCAGATTGGAAGTTAATGTCGCTTTAGTTGTTCGATTGTAGATTCTCGTTGCTACCAACTTTTAAAAGGTTATAAGCTGCATTACTTCGGGTATTGAGGAGTGGGTGCCTGTGGTCTTAGAGGATAAAGGTAAAGCCAGTGTGATCAACGAAGAAGGGCGATGAATTCAGCAGGGGCTTTGCGGAGAAGAATACACCATGAAGATGTGGGAGGCAGAAAGTATGATCGGGAGTCGTCGTCCGCGGTCGAGGGTTTGAATGAGCCTCTTCTAGGTAATCGCAGCAGTGATGATGATGACGATCGGGATTGGAGGGACAAGAAGAGAAGAGAAGATCAAGTGTGGACACACAATGTCTCTAAACTGCTTGCACAGTGGGCCCAATGGTTCTCTACCGTTGTGCTAGCAGGTGGTTTCAGGGTAGGCAACAATCTATTCATGGCTGTACTTGGTCGTCAATTTAATGGTGGTGGTGATAAGCCCGATTATTACCTCTCTCCTGTTCAGGTCGGACGGTTAGAGAAACTTCAGCAACGGCTTGCCGTACCATTCGACGGATCTTTGCCGCAGCATCAGGATGCTTTGAAAGCCCTCTGGCAGGCATCGTTTCCAGAAAGAGCCATGCCAGGACTAGTGTCGCCACAATGGAAGGACATGGGTTGGCAAGGCAATGATCCTTCCACTGACTTCAGAGGAGGAGGATTTATTTCACTGGAGAACTTACTCTTCTTTGCTCGCAGATTTCCAGCTGTGTTTCAGAGGTTGTTGCATAAGGAAGAAGGAAAGAGAGCTGAATGGGAATATCCGTTTGCAGTCGGGGGACTCAACATTACCTTCATGCTCATACAACTGCTAGATCTACGTGCAGCAAAGCCCAATTCTTCTTCAGCGGCATCATTCTTTAATATTCTGGCCACGGATGAAAATGCTTTTGATATGCTATATTGTGTAGCATTTCAGCTGCTGGATGCACAATGGTTAGCATTAGGGGCCTCTTACATGGAGTTCAACGTTGTTCTGCAAGCGACTCGCTCACAGCTTGAGAAGGAATTGTCATTGGATGACGTAGATCGTGTTGAGGACCTCCCATCTTACGTTGCTCTTGTGAATTCCACCTGATTTCACTATGTAGATTCTACATTATGTGATACTATTTAAGACATTGTAACATTGCATTTCTTACCCGAACCCAAGGTCCATTTTTGGTCTTGCTTTTCATTGGATCGAAGACTATTGAGGTCTCGATAATTTTTCAGAAATGTCCTTAATTCTCTTTTCTCTTCCAAGTCCTTCGCTTGTTGCTTGAAAAGTAGGCTTATTGTATTTTTCCCTTTTCAGCCTTTCTTTGCTGCTGTGAATAGTTCTGTTGAGATTGTTTTCTTAAAACGTAAGAAGTTAGGAAGCTTTTCACAGGTGGCAAATTTCTAAAATAATGTATGACTGTTGAGGAGATGGTTTCATTATATAGCAGACAAGGACATCATTATTCTACACAATGTGTAAGTTGTAGGTTGTTTTTGTAGTTGTTTTCTAAAGATATCAAATTGCAAGGAAAAAATTCATGGCTACATGGCATATCTAAAAGATAGTAATGGTGTGTAAAAACTCATCTCTTATAGTTAGATATATTTTGAAAAATAAATTGTTTATCAAATATTTTTTAATCTATTTTTATGTTTATTTATTTCTATTTATAGGTATTACTTAAGAAGTATATGCATTTAATAGTCACTCATCAAATGAATGTGAAGACAATATTCTTCTAAAATAAATTAATTGGAGATATTAACATGAAGCAACCAAACAAATTTTTACAACAAAGCTAATTACTTTGCAAATTCAATAAATCACTTTGCAAGCTAAAAAAACATAAGGGCATGGTACCAAAAATTTGATGTAACTTTTTTGAAATTGAGATTCAATAGCAATGTTTTTAATTATTATTTATACATTGCACAACATAGATCTTACGTTGTTATAGTATTTTTTTTATATAGATTGTTTAATCATGCAATCAAGGACTCAACAAATGCATTGAAGTCCAAGATTAAAAGAATATGATGGATCTAAAAAAGTTGTATTATAGCATTAGAATAGAAATTCTAAGAGATGAGTTTTTACACACCATTACTATGTTTCAAACCAAGAACATTGGAGAAACATTAAAGCAATACATTACAAAAGATTACAAGTCCATCAATACACTATTTGATACCAAGATGAGATTATTGAAGTATAATAAAGAAATACATTGATTGCATGATATGCCATAAAAATTAACAGTAGTTTTATTCATACATGCAGTGGTAGATATGAGAATTAATTTTTTTATTTTTAATAGACTCAACAAGTTAGCACATGGTTAGAAGAGAGTAAAAACATTAGATGGTTGTAAAGAAGATTATAAAATACTTGAAGATTACTATGCATTTAAAGTTGCAACTTGGAGGCTCACATACTGACTTGAAGGTATATTGCAATGTTGTTTGAACTAATGATATAATTGATGGAAATTTTATTATTGGCTATATATTTTTCTTTGGTGATAGAATTGTAGTATAAAACAACAATCAACAAGTGCCTTATTTACAATAGAGGCTAAGTATATGGTCATATATTAATATACAAGAGAAACAATTTGAATTTAGCAAGTCTTAGTTGATTTAGGATGCAAGGAAGATAAACTGACCACCATCATGTATGACAATTAAGATGCAATTTTTCTTATTAAGAATCTAGTCTACCATGTATAATCATTAGATTAATATCTTATTTCTTTTAGATGGCTTAAATAAAAGAATCAAATATAATTATTTATTAAAAATTATCTTGTTAACATTAAAAAAATAAAAAATAAAAAATACATCATACATATCATACTACATATGATTATATAAATGAAAATAATTGTAATGTTGTGTGCATAATGTTCTTTTAAATAATTGTAATGTTGTGTGCATAATGTTCTATTGCATTCAAATATTATGTAATATTATAATATTTTATTAGTTCATATTTTTTATTATTATTATGAAACTTTAAAACTCATATTTTTGTAAGTTATCTTCTACAATCTTGAATATATATATATATATATATATATATATTATAATATAATAAAAATAAACATAAAATACTTAGCTCTTATCAAATATTTAATCTTAGAATAAAATAATTGAATCAATAAAATCTTTATTATTAAGAACATTATTTAGACTTTAAGATAATTAATTATTATTTTAGGTATTACATAACTTGATTAAATTAAATAACCCATAGTATGTCCTCAGAAGTTTTGTAATCTTCTATTATTCTTTCAAAAAATGCTATCTTTGTCTTACTAACATTTTTTATGAAATATTTTATGAAAGCTTTGAAATACTTTCTTTAATTTAGATCACTTTTTTATGTAAATTCTATATAAACTAAAGTCACCCATGATGACCTTAACAATCAATTTCAAATAAGACTTAAGAACATGTTTAATAAATGTTGGTAAATCCTAAGTACATAGTATAAATCAAATGATATCATTCCACAGAAATGTGAAGGTTTTCTTCAGTTTTTTTTAAAAATCAATCTCCAATTATAGATATCAATTGCATCCATCTGCAAATTACATACATCTTATAGCTATCTAATTCTTTCAAATTTTTATTTCCAAAATAAAATTGGGTCTTGATACTACTTTGTTTTATTGAATGAAAGATTTTCTATAAGTTTTTATTCTTTTGTAAAGCCGAAGCAATTGATAATATCTACTCTGAATTTTAACTTTCAATCTTCACTCAAGAAATTTAAATTATAAATTTCAAATACTAAAAATTTGTATTGGGTGCCTAAAACCTCAAATCTTGATTTTCTCTCTGAAATACTTTTATGACAGATTATAAACATGTGTACAATTAAATTCTTTTTGTAACCACAAAAAACATTAAAAGTCAAAAATATCAAATTCAACCCCACCATATCACACAAACTTAATATCCAATATGTTGGATCCTACTGTTGATGTGTCTTTGATGTAGTCCAATACTTATCCTTATAAATTATTGTAGTCAAATTCTAATTCATTACTCAACCCTTCTGTTCACTTTGATTCAGGGTGTATTATGTTTATTTCCTTCATCTTAAACTGAAATGTTCCAGCCAGATATTTTTAAACTTGTAACTTTGAGTTTCTTAATAGGTATTAGTAATGAATGTATGTATAATTACATACATACATTCAAATAAACATTGTAATACATATTGGTTGATGTACTTCTTTTTTTTCAATTAATTGATGCATTTTTCTACATTAGAATATGATGTACTAACAATGTTATAATTACAGGAAGAGTAATTTTCTTTATTCATTAACCCATCCATGACATTTTAGAAAATTGTTTAAAAATCCTCATTCATCCATGTGTGTTCATTACAATAAATCGATCAATCAAATGTATAACATTCTTTTATGAGGAATCCATAAATTTTCACTTAATACCTACATGAGTTGTTAATTGCAATGGACTCTCTATCAAAATTTTATAATTTAAATATAAATAAATCAATCAAAGTTTATAATAATTTGTGTTGAAGGTATCAAGAAGAGAGAAGAAGAAAAAAAAAGTATATATATATATATATATATATAATGAATTATCAAAACGTTTTTCCTAAATGTGCATCAATTTTCTAATGCTCATAGTAAAAGACATTGAAAATTTTCTAATATAACCACATGTCTTGTGTATCATAAACATATATCAATACAGAACATCCCATGTAACATAATATAGTGTATGTGTGTATGTATATATGTATGTATGTGTATTTTAGAATTAAACATGGTAAACAGTTTGATAAAATTAGAAAAAAGTAGAAAAATACAAAAGAACTCTTGCATACAAACATTTAACACAGTCAACTTCTTGCTACCTATGCAATTTAAAATGAGAACATATGTACACATATATACTTACTCACACAATATATTGAAAAAAAGAAGAAGTAAAAAAAGAAAAAAAAAAAAAGAAAAAAACTCGTATTTTGAAAACAACAACACATAACAATATTTGATTTGATTTGATTTTAATATCTCTTTTAAGATCTTATACACACTAATATATATACAAGGTGTTGCTGATGCCACCATGGTTTGGTTTTTGCTACTGCCACCACAGTCTTTACTATTGTCACCAGTCTTTGCTATTGCCACCACAATCTTTACTATTATCACCACAGTCTTTACTATTATCACCACAATCTTTGCTATTGCCACCACAACCTACCACCCACTTGACATATTTTTTTTAGTTTTTTAAAATTTTAATTAAAAAATATATAACAAATATATTATGTAAAAAGTAATTTTAATTTCAATTAAAAATTAAAAAATAATAAGAATAAACTGTTGTGGCAGTAGCAAAAATTGATGACATGTGGTGGATGGCAAATTGTGGTGACAATAGCAAAAAATGTGGTGGCATTAACAAAAGTTCTATATATATATATATATATATATACACGTACATAAATACATACGTAGTCCCATGTGTGGACTCCTGCAGAGCCTGTGGCAATACTCTAAAAAAAATGTGCTTATGAACACGCGGCACGACTCAAGCCTGTTTGGTGCGGATTGGAACACTGTGCACAAGCAAGAACGATCCGTGGAGGCCACCAAATGGCAACAGCTTGTAGAGGGCGCCGGTGGAGACACCCCCCTTCCACGGCTGGTACGTAGGGGGCCTATTGCGTCAGGCCTGTATCACACGAGCCCCGAGCTTGGCCTGCAGAAGCTGTTGAAGTCAACAAAACCAATGCAAGCAATGCTATTGTAAGATATTCAAAGACTTCCCCACAACTTGTCTTGTTGACCCTGCCCTTATGTAATAATTTTTACAAGAGAGAGAGAGCAAGAGATGGTTTTTTATTACACACACATCCTATTAGAAATAGTTGAAAGGATCACTAAACTTGATCAACACCTTAAAATGCGTTTTTTATGTCATCAAAAAGACCTTCACAAATTTAGAGTTAAAAATGGCAACCCAATGATAACCCTCTTCACACCGTCCGGGTTTATGGGACAATTCCAGTCCGCGCTGATTATTCCATCCACACCTTCATGCGAATATTTCATTTAAGCCAAAAAGCCCTGGCGGCGGCGTAGCCCTTTTTCCGCCATTCAGCCCGCCACGTCATCAGAATTCTCAATGCCGCTGGTCTTCAAGTCACCGGGCATGGTCATGGGATCAACCCAGTTTCCAAGGCTCTTCAGTAGGCACCGGGGTCCAGAATAGTACCAATTATAAATGGGTGCGGGGATGGCGGATATGGGGTCCAACGATAAGGAAGTGAGCCGTGAGGTGAGGTCGGGCTTCGAAGTAGGCCCCACGGCTGCATAACTTGATGGAGTAGTAAGGCCTCCTTTGTCTTACTTGTCAAGTGCATTTCCTTTAGCCTTTAACTGGAAAAAAAAAACATCACTCACTATTGTCTCTCTCAAATTCACACAGCGGGTTGCTTGTTAGACAAGTGTTGTAGGTGAGAAAGTTTTGCATGTCTGTGTGCTTTGAGCCCAATACATGTTAATTTTATCTATAACATCCTCAAACGTGGTCGACACAAGCACCAAGAGAGAGGCACTCACATGCTTCGATTACAAATTACAAAAGTGGAAAATATTGGGACATCTCATGTAAATGAATAAGGACAATTACAAGGATGTAAAAATACACGTACTCTTGTAGCTTCTGCATACTCTTCAATGAAAAGTAATGAAGACGTGTAGAAAAAAGTGTTTTCCCTCTCTTTTCCCCAAAATGTTTTAAACGTGTCAATCAATACTGTATTTATAAAAGACCAACAAATTCCATCACCTCCGTTTTTACCTGGTTTCATCCAAGAAAATGTAATGCTTGGAAGTGAAGGCATAACCTACCTTTTTTCATATGCCAAACATGATACATTTTCAAAAACTATTTCTTTAATAAAATATATTGAACACTGACAACAAATTGCAGAGAACAAAATAAGTGATCAGCTTTCCCTCTATGAAGTACATATGACGCGTGAACCTTTTGTTCAACGGCTCACCTTGGCTCAGATTAAGAGCTATTTGGATTCAGATTCACTACACGAATAACTGAACTCCATTTCCAAGGCCTTCATCGTTGAATACGACCGCATTTAAAAACCACCTGGGAACCCACGTCGCTGTTACGATCAACACAATCTACACATAAGTGGTCCGGATTCAGAATCAAGTTGGGTGGTTTGTTCACACAGATTGCGACAGTGGTGGGTCAAAGTGTGTGTTTACGACGCGCATGTCTAATGGCAAAGACGAGGCAGTGACGCGATGTGTGTGAGAGAGAGAGAGAGACTGCACTCCAGGAGGAGTCGCGAAGCCGAGAGCATCGCGGGTGCACGAGAGGAACGGAGAGTGTGACAGCGAGAGACCGAGCGAGCGAGTGGTATTGGGGTGGGGGCGCCGCGAATGCTGGGATTTGCAGCAGCTGGCCAAGTTTAGCACATTCTAGACCCAGCCCAGCTGCTCTCTTTGTCTCTCTCTCTCTCTCTCTCACACTCACACTCACTTTGCTACAAGATCGAGGAATCTGTCTCTTTAAATGTCATTCTTCCGGCGCCACACATGGACCCATCCCTATCCCAGTTCCGAAGTCGTGATTGCGCTATGACATGGTGCCACCCCATCTCCGCCACGGCGTTAATACCACTCCCCTCGATCCAGGACAAAGGCCGGCAGCTCCTGCACACACTCCCACATTGTGTTCCGGGAATTTTAACTCTTGCCACCTCGCAGCGCCTAATTCGCATCAACTCCTTCCATTCCATGATTTCATGCCTCAGCGACAGCGCCGACATCGGTGGGAACGCCGACAGGCAGAGATGGTGATGTGGACTCGGCCTCGGCGAAGCAGAGTCGCACTTCTCCAACTGCAGAGAATGCGCTAGTGATGCAATTTCTGATTCTTTGAGTTTGTACACGCGGCTGCCTGGAAAAACGTAGAATAGGATGCCACTGGTGATCGGGATCCCGGGGCAACGGTTCTAGGTTTATCTTACCTGGCAAGTTGCTTCTAATGCTGCTATCGAAGCCACTCTTTGTGTCCTTTTCTTTGCGATGGCTGGACTCGTTCAGCCTAGATGTTCATACGCTGCAGAATGCCAGAGCTTATTCTTATTATTTTGTCCTTAGTTCCTATCTTGCGTTGATCTAGCGTTCATATGAGCTTTGCTTGGGGTCGGAAGCTGGTTTCGTGATTGTAGAATGTGAGTGCTTCAGGTGTGATACCGAGAATTGCGTACCAGTTATGAAGGTTTGGTCATCTAGGGGACGCGAGTGCGCAATCATTCTCCGGCTTGTGCTGTGAGGTCTTCCTTTGATCATCGGTGTTTAGTTTCCCTTGGGATTTGGGTGGATCAACGGCTATTCGTGAGTAGCGCGTAGGTATACTCTGTCGATCGATCCCAGAACGTTGTGTCGAGTCGATGTTACATTGAGCAAAATCTTGTATTTAGTTTATTTTTTTATTTTTATTTTTTGTTCTGGGTTATCTCTTCTCCTTGTAGGCCCGCAAGAGCGCCGTTTTAGTCTGAAATTGTGGTTTGGAGATTCTTGCCTTGAGTCGGAGGTAGAAGCGGAGTGTTCAAACACATAAGCCGGTCTCAGACCTCGCGAATTCAGTATAGGGCGTTGCTGGACAGGTGCACGATAGGTTTTAAAAGGGTTTGGAAAGACGGGGGAGTATGGCGAAGGATATAACAGGCGTGCGGAATTTTCGGTGAGTGCATAAGAAAGGTGGAGAGTTTGCGTGGTGTTCGTGTATGACTGTCCTCTGGTGATCGGAGATGGACGTCAGCGATGGCGAAAAGCTTGATATTGCCTGGATGGACGACGGTGGCCCTTCCACTTCTACAACTCTTCCGCAAGTGATAACAAGCTCCCTCCCTTCCTTTTCCTTAGATGAAGCTTTGTGTGCCTTGTGACTTGTCCCCCTCAAACACAGTAACGCTTGTCGTCGTCATTACCTTGAGACATATTGAACAAAAACAAGACAAAAGTAACATGAAGAATACAACAGGCTGTTGGGTGGAATTGTTGACGGCTTGTTTGTCGGTGCGGTCTGTCTGTGTCAGAATGAGTAACTCTTAAATTCCTAGCCGCAACATTTGGGATACGTATTCTAGCTCTAACCTCCTCCTGAAGTAGTTGTCGCCGGCAGAGTTTCTGTTTGGAAGTCGATCAAATTTGCTGGATTGAAGATTTGTATAAAGACGATCTTCTGAGAGAACATGTTGCTGCTCGCACATGCAGGAGGGCACCACTAGAACCAAAGCTGTGATGGCGACTAAAGAGAGCCAACCTTTCCCCCAGCCCACTCCACCCAATCACATTGCGGTCATCAGCGACGCGGTTCACACAGGCGCGCCGCGGCTAATGGCCAAGACGGCACAACCTGGAAAGGTCTCCACGCGAGGAAATGCGCCCAGGCAAAGCTCGCAGGTAAAGAGAATACCCGACATCAATGGCCAGCCTCCATCAGACGGGAAACATGTCATTCTGCTATCTGAGAAACGAACTGCTTCAGAGCCAGTGGGTGCATTTCTCGATTCGGCATTGGGAAGCCCTGGGCCAAGCGCGGCACATGAATTCCCCAGCAGTGACCCAACAGAGGTAATTGGAGTGAAGAGGGTGCAAGTAGGTTGTCCAGTATTTGATTTATATTCTAGGTTGCTGTGTATTGACAATGGGAGATGGCCATGGCAGGGCGAAGTAGAAATGAAGAGTATCGCCCGATCAGTATCAATGCCGCTCAACAAGCTGTCCCTTCCTCCGCCTAGGAAGCCCGTGGGTCCAAGTACCGGGGCAACCGTGCTTCTCAAGTCTATCACTCCACGCAGCATTGGGACAACCCCAGGTGACGAGATTTCTGCCACGAAAGACGTCGACTCTACCACAACGCAAAGCGACACAGAGAAGGGTGAGAAAAGCCCAAAATGTGAAGACGAAGAGATTCCCGAAGAGGAGGCTGTGTGCAGGATATGCTTCGAAGAGCTCTCTGAGAAACACGGCGAGACTTTCAAGATGGAGTGCAGCTGCCGGGGAGAGATGGCGCTAGCACACAAAGATTGTGCTCTCAAATGGTTCAGTATCAAAGGGAACCGCACATGCGATGTCTGCGGTCTCGAGGTTTGCAACCTGCCAGTTACGGTCGTTCGCCAGAGTCACCAGCCTTCTTCTTCTCGACCTTCAATCCAGCTCTTCGATGCCGCAAATCCACGGTATGCTTCTCACGCCTCTGCAATCCTTTCGCCATGGCCTATTAATCTTTCTCTAACATTTAGCTCCTGGAGTCATTTGGCGCTGATGAGTTGAATTCTTTGGATAGAAGCGTGTGGCAGGATGTGCCCGTGTTGGTGATGCTGAGTATGCTGGTGTACTTCTGCTTCCTCGAGCAGCTCCTGGTGGGCCGAATGGGATCTGGAGCACTGGCAATCTCTCTTCCGTTCTCCTGTGTGTTGGGTCTGCTTGCTGCAATCACGGCCTCAAACCTTGGTAGGTTATAATGTGTGCACCTCATTTCAATGAATCTCTCCCTATTTTGAACAGCTATATGACGTGGAATGTTTGGGTCTTGTTGTGCGCAACAGTGGAGAAGCGCTACGTGTGGTTGTACGCGACATGCCAACTTGCGCTGGTCGTCTGCTTCGCGCACATTTTCTATGACGTGGTGGGTGTGGAGTCCGTCCTGTCGATACTGCTTTCAGCGTTTGTGGGGTTTGGAATCTCCATGGTAACGAGTACCTTGATCATTGAGATCCATAATTTTAAGCAGCGAGCAGCACAGCGAGTGCGAAGGGGGAGGGAGGTGAGAGAGGGGGAGGGTTCTGTCTCTGTGCCTGAAACAGGCTCTCAAGCAGCGTCCAGAGATCAGCAAAGCGATCAGGTGGTGTTGCAGATGGAAGGCGGTGGGCTCTCAAGCCTGCGGCGACAACCGAGTGATCACCGTGTTGAGGCAAATGCACTTCGTGATCACAGAGGTGCTGCCACATCTTTGTCGTGATTAATACGTGTTGTCATTGCGTTTTTTCTGAATCAAGAATAGCTGGAATTATGTGTATGGGGAATCAGCACCAACTAATTGAATTTCGACTTTCACAAGGTAGATACCTGCTTGCTCACCACGGTGTGTGCGTAGTTATTGCTGATTGTAATTAGAAGGTGAGGAATAGAACTAGCTCAAGGCCTCCCGGTATCAGGCAATGTAAAAAATATGCAAAGATGTACCATATTGTAATTTTTTGCGTGCGCTGGAGGTATGATTGTGGATGTCAGCGGAGAGCGAAGGGTGTTAGCCGTATGACATCACCTAGTGGGGATAAAACAGCTTCGTGCTAAATTATATACTGTAGAGTGCCATGTCGAATAAGTTCCATGTAGATTCGAAAGATTTTCTCTGTATCATGAAGCGGCAGAAAAATAATAAGTTCGGCTGCGACCAAGTTGATCTGGACGTAATAAATAGCCACATGATGTGCTCCTAATTTATACGAAGTATAAGGGTGGTTTGAATATTGCACGTTGCTCATCGTATCAACAGTTTACTTGAGAAAAACCCCATGATAGTACATCTATTCGTGCACAATACATTAATTGTAGCTATGTGCTCGAATTCATTGAAAAATCGCTTTCGTTATAACATGCAGCATGTTTTAGTTTTCCAATCTGATGTGCACGATGATGCAGCAGTTAGAAACACGTTAGGACAAAATCCAGAAGTACTTTTCTGTAGAGACTTGGTACACAACATACTCATCAGCTTCTGTACTCTATTAAGCAAGCTGCTTCAAAAAAATGGATACTGGGAAGCATTATCATTGGGCCTTCAGGCGCTGCAGACCCCAGCATATCCCAGTCGTACAGGTGTCACCACCACACATTGGCTGATCTGTTTGTTCTGTACACATCTGCCTCAGATCATGCTGATCAGATCCATAGTTTCTTCTTGCAGTAGGTCTCCCTGAAGTAGAACAGTCACATCGAGGCTGACGCAACTATTTACAACAGCCCATGTTCACTTGGTTGATTCTTGATTTTCATGATATCATCTTGCAGGAATATAGATGTCGTTGTAACGGGCATTCGGCTTGTAGGGTATTAACACCTAGTCAGCATGGGGATGGAAACCCGGAAGCAAAGATGAAACAAACCCAACCACAAGCATTTGTAGCTCTTTTACAAAGGCCCAGAATGGATCTTGTGGATTTTGAGCATTTCCTCCACCAGGAGCCGGCGCATTTACTTCTCCGCCAGCTGCTGCGCCAGCTTCAGCTGCATCAATCCAAGAAAAACAGAGGAAAGTTCATAGATTTTCACCCTAGGTTAAATCGAGTAAAACAAAGAACAAATCTACTTCCAGAGGTAATTGCAAGTCCATTGCCGTCCATAACGTAGATAACCGGACATTGCCAATTTAGAAAATGGCAAATGTACCTGCTGGCTCCTCTGCACCTGGAACAGCAGCATCTGCGGCTGGAGCATCCATTGCTTGCACATCTGTAGAAAATCAAACAAAATATGATCCAGGAGAATGTCGATGACATAATCAAATACGATCATTATACACTAAAACCTATGATGATGAAAACTTGTCTACTAGGGTTTCTAGCATGCTAAACTAGTGACCAGTTCGTCATTCCACTTGTCGGGTGGTAACAAGGAAAAAATAGCTCTGTTCTACCTGGAGCAGGCTGTTGATCGGGCTGGCCTTGAGCAAGCTGCTGCGGTGGTGTCATGAATTGTTGTGCTTTTACAGCAAGCCATCTGAGTAAAGGAGCTAGTAAGCCCGTTTGATACCTAAACAGTTTCGCATGTACCAAAGTTAGTGTGGAAGACTTGCTTCCAATTCTTTTGACCAAGTAGAATATAACTGAACCAGTTCTAGAACTCTTACCTGTGCATCGTGCCCACCAACACCAAGAAAGTAATAGATAACAAGCGCAATATTGAAACTTACAAGTAGATAACGCCTGCCAGTCCCAAAAGAAGAAGCAAACGGTCTTTTGATCCATCTTGATTAAATACGAAGACAACAGCTGCTAGCTTCAACAAAAGGAGCAGATCCAACTGAATGCCAACCTGAAACCTACACAATCACCAATTCCCGGAGTTTGAGTTCCCATAAACATGACTCCTACAGGTTTGAAAAAGCTGTTCTTAGTGGTATACAGGCTGTATCCACCTAAGGCACCCCCTTCGAATTAGAATAACGAAATGTCAGAAAGCCATCAGTGCTGTGTTTGGAAAGACTCCAACCACCACTCTGTTGGTTGTAGAGATGTAAAGACCGAAATCGACAGGGTCACTCCAACCAAGTGGCATTAGCGGAAGGGTTTGACATTGACGGTTTCAATCTTTTACACCTCTACAATCTTTACAAGGCGAAAAAAACCTTACCACACAAGATTAGGAGCTAACCTGCGAATGACCCGCCCTTGAACTGGTAATTGTCCTGCTCCTGCCTGGGCAACGGGTGGCAGTCCATTTGGTTGCATCTGCTCAACTTGGCCAAGACGAACACCCTCCCTCTCAATAACCGGTGGTGCTCTTCCTGTATTGGCCGCCTGCTGTCCAGCGGTAGCATCCGGCGGGTTTCCTTCCGTGGGAATGGGTACATTCCTATATCAAAAACGTCTACATGAAGTTATGATCCGTAAACCCAATGAAAAGCATAGAAACTGTGTGCGATAACTAATCACAATCCACAAATACAACTAGACAGCAACATTCATGCATATAATAGCACGGCACGAAGCGAGCATCGTCTGAGTCGAATTATACAGCAACATTCTACGGCAAAATTACAAAACTACGAAGTCAGAAGTTACAAATCATTGAGAACCTACGTAGGCACTGGAAACTTGAACTCGTTCGGTGCCCCTGGTGCCATTCCAAAAGGCCCAAAGAAAGGAACCATAGAAGGAACCGGGTAAAAGCCCGCATTCTGTCCTGCCTGATCCGATGGAGGAGAAGAGAGAAAGAGGGGGATTTGAATTGGAATTAACACTGGCATCCACTGTGAAAGTACTGAACCATCGGCTGTTCCAGACGGAGTTGTCCCAGGTGGAGGTGCGAATGTCCCAGGTGGAATTGCTCCAGGTGTTCCGTTCCATGACTCAGGATTCCCAGGTAACATAACAGGACTAAACACCAACGGAACCCATGCGCCATCATTCTGCATCATCTACTCAGTTAGCTGCAATAAGAGGACCACTTCGGCGGAAGAAATTGTCTACGCTACAGCATAAAAATCAGATAACACTGATTTAAAAAATTAAAAATATACAAATCAGGTGACGTTCTGGGTCATATTTACAAGACCATGTACGAAGATATTAGAGTGAAGCTAGTATGCATTTCTCATCAATTACGTTTACTTATTATCCCAGTTCTGCAACATTAGGGCACACCAGATATGTCTATATAACAACCCGTTCCATAAACCTCGACCCATCGATTGTACTAAGATACCATACTCCAAATCTCCACTCAAATCTTCCTGGCACTACTCTCCATTCTAGGATGATGCCTACTAGCCCATCTTTGAATGCTTGAAAGACTCCAATTTCGAGTCAAGGGTAAATTAAAGTTTCATAGAGGCAAAAGGATTACACTCTAAAGATAAATTTTACTCGAGTTCAAAGAGAGCCAGTTGATTTCAACTGAATCAGCTCATTTCCACACAAGAACATACTAACAGAAGAACAGATGGCTGAGAGATGCAAGGTTAACTGGAAATCAAGAAGCCCACATGCATTATCTAATAAGGCACAATATGCCAGAACTGAACAAGTACTTCTGCAGTTGCAGACTAAATCATACACTTTTGTTCAAGCACTGGAAGGAGTTGGACGGTTAGAGACTCGTGCAGTATTTTGATAGTGTGACAATGCAGGAAGAAGGTTTGACGTATGGTACGCTAATACATAATTTTCAATATGTAGAACTTGTGATAATTTACCTGGAGGGAACCTTCAGGAATTAGGTTTCTCCTTGCTTCCCCATCCCTTGCATTTGGTGACTGTTGTTGGTCTCTGGAAATACTAGAGAAGGTGTTTCCTGTGGCGTTTCCAACAAAGGCCGGATTGTCGTGAGCTTGCTTTGAAAGTGCTTCACAACTTGACCCAGATGTGGATGCTTGATTTGCCCCTTCTGGTCAAGACAAGAAATTCAGAATAAGTGGTAATTTCGTGTGCAGCGTTGCTGGCGCTAATATCAAAACATCATCATTGCGTACTGCACAAAGCAGAAAAAATGGTAACGAAGTACACCTGGCTCCACGGGGGTTTCAGATAGTTCGCCATCGCTACACATCGCTCTCAAAGATTAACTTTCCAAGATGAAAATTAATTCCTCCCTGCCAGAGTGATCTGCCTTCACAGAACAGAGAGTGACCCTTGCGCTTGATTCACCAAATAGATAAACCTCGACCAGCTTGAACAACTCGGAGATTGATTTACAATACTTACTACGTATCTCTCACTATAAATGGTAGAACCAGCTTGAATCATCATAGCTATCAATGTAGAACAGTCATACGCAACAAAAGACTAGACATTAAAATCTAGGTGTGCAATTTATCGCTGAATGAATCGCTTTAACAATGCGAAGCGTGGAGATTACCAGTGAAGCAGATCGCTCACCAAACCTACAACCCGAATCCGCAAATACGGCGACTAACCCCGGTTCCAGGGCCCTAATAAACCCCAAGCGCTACAATGTACGATACAATTACAAGAAAACTATACACTCCATCGAAAGATTGGACTTCAAAAATCACGACACCATCCCGATAAAACGACCAAAACAACAACAAAAGAAAGAAAGAAAGAAAGAAAAAAAAAACACTCAGACCTTTAGAAAACTCTAGAAACATACAAACAGCAAACCTAACGCACCAGAGCTAGGAAAACGCACCGAAAACCCAGATACCAACACCCAGCAAACTCGCAGGGCAGAAAGTGGTAATGGAACTTCAACCCTTGCCAGTTCAGATCGCGGCCCGAGAACAGGAGAAACGGCGATGCCAAGAGCTGGATGCACCACGTCCGAGGTGGTGAACGCACTCCAACCTCCTCAGAGAAAAGCAAGCCGTAGCCACAAACCTAATCGTCCGAGCAGCGTGGCATGGACACCTAGCAAGCGACTACCGAGGAGGGTGATGATGCGAGAGGAGGATGCCGCAGAGATTCCATCTTGCAAGGATTCTGTATGTGCATCTCCTCATTCTTGCCTCCCCGTGTGGGCCCCGCCCTCCATCGCAACTGCCGCAAGCAGGAGGAGGACTGTCTGTGCTCGTCGTACCCGACACTCTCCACTCGCGGGAAAACACACCACAACAACAACAACAACAAAATAAAATAAAATAAAAATATATATTGCCAGCTCAGCGTCCTGCGTGGCAGATCACCGGCCAATTAATTGGCGGATTCTGACGTCACCACGGGCGGTTGTCATAATATGTGAACATGTATAAATAATGGGTTCTGCACGCAAATCCATATGGCATGATGCCGAATGCTGCAATATGTCTGGGTTTCTGTCTATGTTTGGCTGGAAATTAGATCTTTTTTAAACAGGCGAAGAAAATAGGGCAGATGAATGTATCCTTCGTTTGTGTCTGTTGCTGTTGACTTGAAATTGTTTTCTTTTGCTCTCTTATACCGATTGTGATGCTGAGAGGGTTTGATTTGACTTTTTCCAGATTTAAAAATTGTGTGGATACGTGTTGGTTGTATACGTGTGTATTTTGTTTCAATTTACAGCTAAAACGAAATACTTGAAAATTTCATATATATTATTTTAAAAAATCATGTATATGTATGTATGTGCATATCAGCAATGATATTTTTATAAAATCAACATTAAATTACATTTTGATAATATTTCTTCTTTCATCTACAATAAAAATGTTGCATACCTTTCTTTTTGGAATTACCATAAAATTAATAGATCAAAATTATTATCAAGTGATGCAATAAGTCTGTAGAGCCTTAATGGTTAAGGATTCAAGATTGGATAGATTGTACTCTTTCAGTTGTAAAATTGTAAAGCATGAATCATTCAAAAGTATAAAAATGAGGTCACAAGCTAACAAATATAAATAAATAAAGGGCAATAAGGGTCTCAAAATTTTTTTAAAAATAAAAAGAAAATAAATTATTTATAAATGGTTAAAGTAGAACAAATAATTATTTATTGAATTATGTTAGAACAAAAAATTCAGACAATTTTTTATAATTTTGTATAGTACTTGTGATAAAATTTAAAATAGATTATACAACTCTTATGGTAAAATTTAATAGAGTTTTAAAGTAATTGAGATGCATTTTAATAAAAAAATTAAAGATGTTATACAAATATTAGAATTGTCTCTTAGAAACATTATATCAAATTTATAAATTTTAAACTTTTGGTTAACAATCGCTTAAATAAGTATTTTAAGATACAAGAAGTTATGCTACAAATATATCCAATTAGTGGTTATAATTATTTTAAAAGTATATATAGATAAAAATTACAATAGAAATTTTAGAATTTCAACAAAAAAATTAATTACAGTATTTTTTTATAGATATGTCTAATAAATTTTTTAATTTCTTTCCTAATATTTGCTTCAAGAAGAATTGTTTCATATATATTTTTAAAATTTATCTTGTCTTTATAGCTAAATAAACTAATATCAAATATAAATATAATTTGAATGACCAAATTAGTGTGCTATTTAAAATATTTTTTTGGTTTTTTAATTATATCATAGCCAAACACTAATCTTTGTTTTATAATAATTAGTAAATTTATAGTCAATACTTATTATAATTCAAATGATGTATTAAACTTCTATAGTTTAATATTCTATTAATACTTGTCTTATTTTTGTTTAAAAATCTTTAGCATTGGATATTAATAAAAAGTTTATTAATCAATTATGCCACAAAAATCTTTGAAGTTATTATTTTTTTTTAATAAAATATTAAAATATTTTTAAAAATACTTATAGTATAAAAAAATTGATTATAAATTCTTAATTAAACATGTGTGTAATATATATAAGTTAATATTAAATAAATTTTGTTAAGTTTTTAAAGGTATTAAATTAAGAATATAATTTCTATTAATATAATTTAATTGGTAGATTTATTGATATTTTGAATCTATAAATATTTTTTAAAAATATGAAAAATATATTCTTTTAAATATTTTAAATATTTACAAGGAATTGAAAGTGTTATTGGATGTAAGGATAAAATTCACTACTCAATTTAAATTATAAGGTGGCATTAATTAAGAATTTCTTGAATTATTGATATAAAGTAATAAAGACAATCAACAAAAAAAAAAACAAAGAAAGAAAGTAAAAACCAAGTAAAAGAAGAACAATCAATGAAACATACACTCCAAAACCAAACATAATTTTTTCACTAGATTTTTACTTGGAAAATAATAAAAATTAAATATATAAAATAAACATTTATATAATTAATTCTTTTATCTTTTCAATGATATAAAAACCAAGTATATTCAAATTATTATTAAAAAATTATAATAATTTGAAGATATGAAATAAAAGATATAATAGTTAGACAATTGAAATTTACTTCAAGGATAACTTGATTATGTGGTCAAGGATTTGAGCCTCACTAATGCTCACAAATAATGTGTAGGGTGTTTTAGAAGGGCCACTATGCCTTAATTTTATCTTCTTAACTACATACAAGGTGTATGTTAATCTTGGATTTTATATTAATTGGATAGTAATTTGGTTAGTAGAACTATCCAGATTAATAATACTTATCATTAAAAAGAGAGAATAAAACTTATTGTTGAGAAGATCTAAAAGTCTAAGTTTTGATGTTTCAAACTTAAGTAGGTCTAAAATTTGGTAGGTTGGAAACTTCTTTTCAAATTTAGCTTCTATTTAGAGAAGATTTATTTGTCATCTTAAATCAATATTAAATAATAATTCCTTTTGATAAATATCAATCTACAAGTATCAATCCAAAATTAGTCTTTTTATGTCAAAGTTGATAAATTATAGATATAATTCACATTTGGAGGAATTTCATACTAACTATTAGTTTAAATTAGACTAAAGACAACTCAACTGTAATAGAAATTACAAAGACTAGACTTAAATCAAAATACTAGAAGAGAAACAAAGTAATGAGTAAAAAATAGCCTATATTCATAATTAATATGAAGAGCATTTCTAAATCAATAACAATAATAATACCACTTTTTTCTTGATTATGGTGATATTCAAATACACAGTCTTTTAAAAATAAGCATTGTGGCTAAAATTTTGTTTAAAATCTATTTCTCAATATTGATTTGTATTGTCTTAAAGATATAATGTATGGTAGTTGCTTAGAATTCATTGGCTACTATGAGTCCCACAAATGGATATTAATTGGTGGATTGATTAAAAATATAGTCTTAAGTTGTTTAATTATATAAATACTATGGTTAGAAAGATTTTTTTAAGCTATTTAAGTATTTATTAGAATTTAGAAGTATTTATAAATATAAAAGTCTTATTAGAAGGAAAGTTACAAAAATGAAGTCTTAGTAAGTCTTGGAGGCAATTATTTTAGTTGGTTTAATATTTTTACTTATTATTAAGTATTAAGAGTTAGTTATTGAGACCAATGTCTATATTGGCCTTGTAACTATATGTATTACTCATTAAAAACCTATAAATATTACTTAGTAGGTAGAAGAAGCATGAAAAAAAAATCTCATGTCTTTTTAATTATTTTTGTAAAAAATAGGATTTTGAGTTGATTTTTATTGATTTTATTATTATAATTTTTTTCCAAAATAGAATAAAATAGTCTTAAATTGATAATATCATCTTAAAAATATTATAGATATTTTTATAATTTATTTAGGATTTATTTAGAATTTATTTAGAATTTAATTAGAATTTTTAGAGCAATTTTGAAGACTTTGGTAAAAATGAGTTTTACCACCTTGGGAGCCATTATGAAGAGATGGAGCAAGATTTGAAGGCCATACAAGGTTCCTAGGATAATAGGGTGTTTTTGAACACCATGGTGAAGTCAAAAATATAAAATTATTAGTTCTACTAGTATAAAATAGGAGGACCAGCAACTAGTGTAGTCCTTGTAGGAAGGGAAGTGCACAAGTCCCATATGGATTGTGACACCTTGGATGTAGGTATGAGGATAAGACTAAGGCCTCATGGCCTCTCTAGGATACCTATATACACTACTTGTGAACCTTGGTGAGGTTCAAATCCATGATCTTTTAACAAGTTATCCTTGAGGTAAAAATTTCTACTTAACTTTTTTCATTATTTACCTTCTAACTTTGAATTATCATAACTTATTCATAGTAACTTAGATTTACATGTTTTTTTATATCATTGAAAAGATAAAAAAATTACATACTTGAAAATATAAGTTTTATTTTTTTATTTTTACTTTTTACTAGGTGAAAATCTAGTGAACAAACTGTGACTAGTTTTATAGTGTGCAATTACTTAATTCCACATATTTTACTTGTTTTGTGTTATTCTTCTCCTTCATTGTTGTTTATTGCTCCTTATACTTCACACCACAATTTATAAGCAACTCTTAATTGAGGCCACCTTATAATTTGGATTGAGGAGTGAATTTTACCCTCACATAAATGGTGCGTTTGTTGGGAGGTGGTGCTTCTAATTGTGTGTGTGAATGTAGAGTTAGTATGTTATGATTCACATTTTGCTTGGTCTTTTTGAATGAGAAGTTCAAAGTTAATCGTCATCATTGTAAGATTTCTACATCTCTTCTTTATTGGTGAATACAAAGCTTTTCAAGTTCTCAATTCATAAGGTATTCAAAAAATTTCATTATTGAGTGAATGTTGATTTGCTCTCGGGTTTTCATCAATCAGTTTTTATGTATTGTATATTTTAAGGTGAAACTTTTTGTATTGGTGTATCTTGATGTTGGCTTTCCAATAAGCTATTGCATATTCAATTTGGACTTGATTTGAATTTGTAGTGAATTTTAGACTAAAAAGTGGTTCACTTCCTTAGCAGTTTCATGCACCTCATGTTTGGAAAGGCATTTCTTAGTGCGTGGTGACTATTTGATAGTGAAAATTTTGATGTACAAGCACTTTGAAGTTAAGATTGAAGTGGTATAAATTTCAATGCTATTGAACAAGAAGTGAATTTTTGGCGATTTTTGGAGTGGAGAGAGGTTTCTGCCTTAAGTGGAATACAATTGAGGTTAGAGATTTCTATCTCTTTCATCATTTATATTGTTGATTTTATGTTGTACTTTTGATTGTTGTGTTTTAAGTCTTATCTTAATTATATGAAATTATAATAAAAAAAATTAAAAAAAAAAACAAACAATAAAAAAAAAAGAAAAAAATAAAAAAAAAGTATATATATATATAATAATAAAAAAATAAAAAATGATATCATTAAATTAAAATAATTCTTTTATGATTATTTTATTAATATTTTAATATCATATTAACTTTTATTTTAACTTTTATATTAAATTTTATTTTAACTTTTATATTAACTTTTATTTTATTTTATCTTATTTTATTTTATTTTTTCTTTTCTATTTTTACTTTTATTATATTTATTATATTTTGTTTTATTTTTACTTATCTTTTTATCTTTATCTTTCTTGTTTAATGATTACTATTACTTTTATATATTAATATTATTTTTATTTTCTTTTATTTTATTTTATATGTATAATAAATTTTATATATTGATATAAGTTTAATATATTTTTATTTATATATTAAATTATTTTTATGTAATATTTTTACTTCTAACTTGAAATAATATTTGATTAGTTTAATATTAGTGTAGTATTATTTGGTGGTTCTCTTTAGATTGGTTGTCACTTTAAAAGCATAAAGAATGGAGTTCAAATAGAACTTCAAATCTAAGACTAATCTTGATAAGTTTCAAATCTTAGCTTTTCAATTATTTAAAATTTTAGACAAAAGCAAAGAAGGAGCACGACTAGGAGAAACTTGGTGGATTTCAAACCTTAGCTTTTCAATTTATTTGAAATTTTAGACAAAAACAAGGAAGGAGCACGGCTAGGAGAAACTTGGTGGATTCCAAACTTTAGCTCTTTCTTTTATTTGAAAATTTAGGTACGTTTTTAAAAAGAAGCACGACGGGACTTGCTGTCTTATAGGTAACATCTTAACCATTCTATCACTTTGTAGTATAATTGAATATTAAAACATTCAATTATACGCACTAAGAATTTTTCCAATCTACCTCTTTTGTTAAGAGAACCTGATTGTGTTTGTGATAGGCGCTTCAATTTTTAGATGTTTTGTAAGGAAGTGAAGTCAGATTGATGGCCGGCATGATTTCTTTATGGCATTAAATCTGTACTTATGGAAAGTGATGATCCCCATGAGGCATAGTTAATTGTTGCAAGTTACCTTATAGATTGCCTTTTATCCAATCTATCTGATTTTTGTGGTATCCACGTGTTAAAATTTTTAAATTACTTATACTATCTATGTCAAGGACATGAATTAGAAAAAGATGTATAATCTAATGAAAACTATGTCAAAGTAAAAGTCACAAAATAGAATTAAGAAAATATGTATATTCAAAAAAAATTGGAATGGCTATTGCCAAAGACTAGAAACATGAAGACTCTTGAAACTAGACTAGAACCAGGGAAGGAGTTGATAAGAGTGAAGAGGGCTTCACTCTTGCTTCTATAAGTACTATCTAACTAAGAGCTACGTGGCGGTATTCTATAGGACCTCATAGACGTGTCTAATTTACAAGACACGTGTCAAACTTGTATGACAAGTTTCTCACATGTGCGCCACGTACTTGGCTTGTTCTACAAGCTACCAACATGTGCGCCATGTGGCTATCTTATTGACTAAGTTTCCTACCAATCACCTATAGACATGTATAAAGGTGATTTCGCATCTATGAAGGTTCTAGGAAGCTTTTGTATCAGATATTATCAAATCAATTTATTTTACCTCCTTCTATTGGTCTATTATTACTTAGATAATTTACTGGAATAAATCTTATGTCCGTGACATTATCCCTCCTTCTAGGGACGAGTTCCATGAGGAGCAGTGATTACATGTTGAGAAAGTCCAAAATACGTCGAATTGTGCTTGCCACATATTCAGATCTTTGTTCCCTTCGAAGGTAGTTGATAGGTCCTTTCAGCCATCAATAATGTCCCATACCAGGGCGAGAGGACCACCCTGTTATTTGATCATTGTTGAGGCCTTCATAACTTCCTTCAAAAAAAACATTAGGAACACCATCAGGAGTAGTTCCTACCTCTAAAAGTATCACCAAACATTGAGAGTCTCTTCCAAGGTCGTGATACCAAACACGTTGTATTTTGCCATCAATCCGAGGAAGGACATGTCGTTCTTGAGGGTCTTCATCTCTATTCCGTCGTCTTGAAGGTTGTGATAGTCGTAATGTCTTGTCCGGTAAATCAGCAAATGATGGCTCTTGAGCTGAATTCGCTGGTTGTTGATCCTCCATCTCTTTAGCACAAACAAAATCTAATGACAAACAATGATACAAGGTAGGATGAAACCTCTATAGAACCTGCCTTGCTTTATAGCAAAGATTTTCTTGAATATTTATCTTGGTTTTGATGGATGTCGTCGATGAAATGCATTAACTTTTATTGATGCATTTGTTAGATTCTTTGATGGCTCCCATGTGCGTTCACTAATATCGTATCCGCGCCAATGCACAAGATATTCCAATTGATTTTGGCGCCGCCTTGAATCTAAAATCTCTTCAATCTCAAATTTTTCATTATTGTCCACTTCTACAGGAGGCGGTGGTATTTGTCTTCTTCCTTGTATGTCCACTGTCTTGTATGGCTCGAGTAGTGACACGTGGAATACAGGATGGATCTTCATGGACTCCGATAGGTATAATCGATATGCAACTAGATTGATTTGTTTAGAAATAGGAAAAGGTCCAAGCCTACGATAGTCCAACTTATCACAAGGACGAGTAGTCTTAATATTACGACGAAGTAACCATATCTTGTCCCCCACGTTGAATTGTGGTTGTTCCTTGCGATACGCATCTGCATTTGTTTTTTGTCGTTCTTGAGCTTCTTTTAATTGCACCTTCATTATTGCGTGTAGCTCTGACAAACGATTTGCCAAATCTTCTGCTGCTGGATTATCAACTTTTGAAAAGTCAAAAGCATCAAGTCGTGGGTGATAACCATAATTGGCAAAGAAAGATGTTTGTTGCATAGAAAAATGTATCGTATTATTATAAGCAAATTCTGCCAATAGCAGAAGAGCTATCCAATCATCTTACTGGTAGTTGATGGTACACCTTAAATATTGCTCCAAGACTTGGTTCACGCGCTCTGTTTGTCCATCAGTTTGAGGATGAAAAGCTGAAGATAACTTTATGTCCACTTTTAAGATCTTAAAAAGGGTTCTCCAAAATCTTGACACAAATTGAATTCCCCTATCCGATATAATATCCTTGGATAACCCATGATAGCGATAGATATTATCAATGAAAAGCTTAGTTGTTTCTTCACCTGTGATAGATTTTGTGCATGACACAAAATGTGCCATCTTGGTGAACCGATCTACTATCACAAATATAGAGTCATAAGATCTTGAGCTTGGAAGATCTCTGATGAAATCCATAGAAACAGAAG